>JAFBJU010000576.1:1839259-1892277 GCA_016785305.1 Colistium nudipinnis
ATATAGATATAGATCTCTATATCTATATAGATATAGAGATCTATATCTATATAGATCTCTATATCGATATATCGATATCGATATAGAGATATATATACTGATCCGAATCTTGATTCCGATCCTGATTCACATTCTGATCGATCCTGTTTCTAGATATTGACCCGGATCCGTACTGATTTTGATCCCGATTCTGAGGTCACCCTGTGCACGACCCGCTCCCGCAGGTCATGCGCATGTCAGCCACAGGCCACAGCGCCCCTGCGTCACCGCGCCCCTCCCCCTCCGCGTGTGCACCCTCTGCGTGGACCAATGAGCGTCGGCCTCGCTCGACTGGATGGAGCGTCTCGTCGGACCGCTACAAATAGTCTCGAGCACATTTTTTTTTTTGTATTCTTCACGCCGCCTCTTCGCGTCAGAAGAGTAAGCAGACAGTCCCGGAGCTGCGTGGAACTTTTGCCATCCTTGCTGAGTGACTCAGGAGCGCGCGCGGCCGTAGGAAAAAAAGAAAAGAAAAAAAAAGTTTCTTCATTTTTTTTTTTTGCATTCAACGTATCAAGTCAACAAAGAGGAAGAAGCGGGGGCTGTTCTTCCGCAACTTGCGTACAACCCGAAAGACTTTGTAGGAACTGTGTGTGAAGATATATATATATATATATATATAAAAGAAAAAAAACTTCATCCGTCCTCCCGCGAGTCTCCGCCAGCACCTGCGAACATGACCCGGAGATCGTGCACGCTCTATGCGGTCGGGACTATCTGCGCTTCCCTGCTGGTCATCGGGATTGGTTTGGTCGTGGGTCAAACTTTCCGCACTATCATGCACAACCGCCTGAAAAAGGTAAAACAAAACAAAACGCACGCACACACACACACACAACAAAGACAACAAACATCATCTTCTCGGTACGCATCGGGGCAACGGGAACGTCTCGTTTTCATGCCTTCCCTCGATGAATGAATGGAAGTGAGAACAAGTGTCTGATGAGTGCTAGAAAACCAATGCGTTTGTTTTCCCCCGTAATCTAGGAATCCGGTTGTCTACTGTAACCCCCGGTCACTGAAGCCCTTGCTTTGAGTAAACGCGTATCTAATACATTTCGAATGTTATAACCTTAAGGAATCGGGCGCCTTGATCCAAACTTGCAGATCAAGGTTTTGGACTCGGCCAACTGCCAACGGTCCCTTTTAATGGCCTTGATCTAACAGAATAAAGTATAGGACCCGCCCTTAGAGCGTAAGAAGCACATATCCCATTTAAGTCACCGTAAATGCTGAAATAAATGTCATCAGGGTTGTTTTTCAGTCACCCATCAGCCATGTAGCCATTAAAGTTTATACACTTGCATACACGGATGCAAAGCAGGCCTTTCCAAGGAGGGGAGTTTTCAAACTGTCTCTTTTCAGGTGTAGAATTAAATGCACCAATGGGCGAATCTAAAAAGTGGATGTGATGTGTCACGCTGGAGAAGGATTTTCACCCAACTGGCAGCCTTGCACACTTGCTGTTTGCAATGTGTTGACAATTATAACCAGACAGTCATGTGGCTGTTGTGGGTGGAGACCACCCCTCTGCGCTCAATTACTGTGTCTTCCGATATGCGCAGTACATTTTCATGCCTGAACGTCCTGTCAACCTACACACCGACGCATCTTTTAGGCTGCGAAGCTCTCAGTGAATTTTGTGAAAGCATGCCAGCGATACTTTGTCGAGCTGCTGATGGCCTCTTTTGAGGAATTCCCGAAAGAAATCCCTTTTACGGCGCATGCTGAATTATCAGCTGTGGAAGTGGCAGTCGAATCACCGGAAAGCCCTTACTGCAGGTCGGTGACTGTGTGTCACTGTGTGGCTTTTCACCGGCTGAAACCGACAGTGGCGGGCTGCTGTGTGGCGCTCCCTTCAATTGTGGCTGGGATATGTTGCTCCAACTTTTTTTTTTTTAGACGGGAGGAGGAGAGGCTGCCGAGTCAGAGCTTTCGCTTCCCCGAAGTTAAATGACGGGGGTTAGATGTCGACAATTTGGTCGACATCAAACATTGGCTCGGTATTTCGAACCGATATCGAAGGAGAAAGTTTCAGTCCACGGCGGAGGACAAACGAGGACATGGCGAGAGCAATTTGCAATTTCATGAGCATAGTGCAGGTTTTTCTCCACGTAATTGCCATATGAATTAGTAAAGCTGGTCACACATCACAGAGCACCTGACATCCCTATCTGGTCATACACTTACACGACATACACTAATACTCCCATTTCTTCTCATTATTCTTCTCAATCATTTAGGCCAGAGAATGGAACTGCTATCACGCAAGAATGAAATATGTTATAATATATAATATCGCCATATGAGAAGCTGAAGCCAGTGAGTTTCTCAACAGGACATTACTATTACTATTTTTCGTCTGCAGGGATCTGCAAACGTACTACTGCATACTCCTACTTTTACTGAAGATGTGGAAAAGGAGCGCTTCTCCAGTGCTTGCGCAACGTTTTTGATGACCTGCTATTGGATGTTTTTCAGTCGTGGTCCTTCGGCGTCGCTGCTGAGGCATCACATTCTTTGGTCTGTGGGAGGGACGGCAGGAGGTGACGCGACGCTGTCCCCGTAGCGCGCTCCGCTCTTTGGGCCCAGCTCGCTCTGCTCCTGCAGCTCGCGGGTGTTTGCGCCTCAGTTACGGAGCAATCGGTGGAGCACAGATGTTTCCATGCATTGCAACGCAAACATCTGTTGCGGTCCGTTTGTTTGCGTTGGTGAAATCATTTGCTCAGCATTAGTCAACATGGAGGCCGGCGCTTTTTATTTGCGGTTATATAGTCCGTACCCTTAACCACGGTGAGTCTCTTTCCGAAAATGGCCATTTATTTGAACCTGTGTTAGTCCGCGTTCAAAGTTCAAAACTTTCCCAGAAGGTTCATTTTACTTTGACAACAGTGCAAGCACAGTGGCCCACGTTCGGTGATCATCACATGGCACGCCTTCATCCCTTTTTTAATATATAACCCGCTTGCAGGTATCAAATAGCTTTATCGGGGAGGCTTCTTATTGACTTTAGGGGTCAGGGGAAATATTATCAAGTTCCTCTGGTGCTGGGAGTTGGTCCTCAGGCTAGGAACTGCACAATTTGGGAAACCTCAGAGGTAAGTGGCAGGTGTTCGAGGCGAGAGGCTGCCAAAAAGTGAAAATGAAAAAAAAAAAAAAAATGAATAAAAGAAATCCAAGTCCATTTGCAGAAGATGAAATTATTCAGCCGAGATGTTTTAGCTGACTGTTTTTCACATTTCAAATCAGTAAATGAGGCAATGTCATTACACAAAATAAACATGCAATTTCACGTCAAGCCAACAAAACGGTATTAATAGACAAAGTGGTCGTAACTGTTGTCGCAGTGAGTGATCTTGTTTAGTCTTTTTTTAACAACCATATTTGCATACGGGGCGGCACAGTGGTGCAGTGTTTAGCACTCAACCTCACACCAAGAAGGTTCTGAGTCCCGAATGTGGTCCGGGTTCAGAACCTTTCTGAGTGGAGTTTGCGTGATCTCCCCGCGTCTGCGTGGGTTCTCTCCGGGCACTCCGTATTCCTCCCACAGTCAAAAGACACGCGGGTTAATTGGTGGCACCAAATTGTCCGTACGTGGGAAAGTGAAAGTGATTGCTCATGTGTCTCTACGTGTCAGCCGCGCGATAAAACTGACCCTGCTATCGCCCCAACACAGCTGGGGTTGGCCCCATGACCCCCAAAAAATAGGCGGTTACAGATCATTAATTATCATTAACATACGTGTTTACATGTATCTTCTTTATCAGGCATTTAACCGGTGTATACGGTTTATGGCCATTGCTGTGGTTTCCCACGGATACAGTTCCGCAGAATGGATGAGGTACTCTCTGCCTCTCGAGACCACTTATCCTCAAACTAACCAACCTGACATCTTATCAGTGTTCATTTTGGAAGGTAAGCACTGTAATATACGGATACAGTATGCGCTGCGTGTGTGTGTATAGGGCTCACACGCAGATACACACAGTTATGAGCTACGCTGGCCGCGGGATGTATGTCAGCCCGCTCAAGTTACAACCTCACCCCAGTCGCACCAGTGTGAAGGGATCCTATTCCACGGACGACCCTCCCAGCAGCAGACTGTCTTTCTTGTGTTGCTGAGCCTCTTTCGCACTGCTCGGTTTATTGGGAAATTGGCCGGATTGGCATGCGCTCAGCTCCCATGTGAGTCAAGCAGGGTCACTGCTGCAATGGCCTGCTGATGAGGTGATTATGAAAAAACGACCGGTCCCCGAATGGGAATTTGGAAATATAGACCAGGCTAGGCGTCGTGGCTGGCAGCACCTCGCTGGTGGTGCGCCACGTCTCTTTCAGAGTTGTTCGCTTTTTAGGTTTTCGAAGGTGATATGGTGGATTTGGCAAACGCACAAAGTCACGCGAAACCCCACCTTAAAGGTGAAACAGTATAGACTAACCAGCTGTGTCAGCAGCAGAAAACCCACGGCGACGTCCGCTCGAAACAACGCGAAGATCCACATCGCAAAAACAGATTGCGAGGCGGCGCGTTGGGCTGAGGGCCACTTCCGGGGCGGGCCCGAGATTTCGCAAAGACATGGGTGACCCAAGCTCTCCATAATTCGGCCCTATCTGACCACGGATGTCTCGACCCAAATTTCGTGGCATTAGATCATAAGTGAATCAGATTTCCCCAAGGGGCAAACCCATTTGGACGATGGCAATCTCGCACAACGACCGGAGGATTCCAAGCAATAGCCCCCGTACCTCCTCCCAGTGTTATTCACGTCCACGCGTTGGCTCGGCTCGACATCAAAGCGGGGGCGGATCGCGTATTTGTTTGTCCACCTGCTCCACATGTTTTCACACGGGGAGTGGCGTAAACGTAGCAGCGCTAAGCACTGAGATAAGAGGGGCTCTTTGTTCCTGTTTTCCACGCGGGGTTTCGCGCGGCACGCTGGGAGGTTTGCCATGATAGTAGTTTGAGGCAAGGCAGGATGACATAGAAAAGGCCCCGGGCTCCCCTCTATCTGAGGCGACAGCTTTATTGTCCTTGACTACTCGGCTGCACTTTTGCCTCTTAACCAGTCGAAGGGACCCCCGAAGGAGAAGGGGTGGACCTGCACCATGCACTCTGCGATAGCATGCGCGTGTCCGCGCCCGTCTGCTTTTTTATTCCAAAAGAAATACTCTATAATCTTGCGCTCGTCCTGCTTTCTCTCCCACCCTAACTCCTCCGGTATCTCAAAAGGTTTCCTGCCGTGAATCAGGGCCCGGTTCGCCCGGGGGGAGTGCTATCTGCGGAGGCGAGTTTCTCTCGCACACCGCGTAATGAAGCGGGGTCAGGATCAGCCTGTGTCTGCGCCTCACTATCGGGGCCTCCGAAAGGCCCCGGTCCAGAGGAATGCGGCTCAGATGATTAAGGCCGCGGGCCCCGCGCAGCCAGTGGGCACGCAGCTCTCCGCATCACATGATCTGTCAGAGGCTCTCCCCCGGTGCAGCCCATCGTCAGTGGCAACCAGTGACAATGGGCTCCGTGGAAGGGTCTCCCCTAATACCATTCATGTGTGCAGCCAATGTGCATGTGTTGCGCTCAGAGAGCCCCCCCCCTTCCAGGGTTGTTTTTGTTCTCGGGAGGTTGTTTGTACTTGGAACAGACTGTGGAAACTCCAAATTGAAAAAAAAATGCCGTTTTTGGCACTTTTTTTTTTGCAGGAAATGCACCATCAGTCAGAAGTGACCTTAAAAGAAAAGAAAGCTATGCAAGCGATCTTGCATAGCTTGCAAATTCTCAAAAGGCTTTTCGTTTGTTAAGGCCTGTTGTGTTTTTAAAAACACCTTCATTTGCCTTTGCTTAACCGTTTGCCTGGCATGCAGTGAAATGTATTTCTTTGGGACACAAGCAAAATAGGTTGGTCAAATGTAAGTGTTGTTTTATAATTGCCATACACTGCCACATTTTCATGTATGCCTTGCTGCTTAGCCAGGTCCGGGTTGTGTCGAATGACAAATGGTTGATTGTCACTGTTACTAGGAATTGGTGTCGTATGAAGCATTTTCCGTGGATTTAATGGATATCTGTCATACTTTGAAACAAGTTTATAATTGACTTTGATGGTCCTGCAAATCTCTCAAAAGCTCTTTAACACTGACACCCTGTCAACATGTTTCTTGTATACGTGCAATTTATGGTCATGCCGGTACTGGAATGAAATGTGCATCCATTTTCATATGCACGCCATGTTCAACAGGAAATAGTTTTAGTGGAGGGCAGCCGAGTGTTTGATTCGTGGAAAACCCCTCCCCCGCCTGTCTACATGGAGTACTTCTTCTTCAATGTGACCAACCTGCAGGAGTTCCTGCAAGGGGCCAAGCCAGAGGTCAACCAGGTCGGACCGTACACATACAGGTAGGCCCCTGAGAGCACATCGCCGCGCATGCCATCAAATATCTGATGTCGTTGCATGGGAGGGAGGACGGTCTCTGCCCACCGTCCTCAGCCTCCGCCGGCTGATGGTACGGCCGCGGACGAAATCTAAAAAAATGAACACACACCAAAGAAGAAAAGTGTTCCAGAGCGCCTTCTCGCCATGCTGCCCCTTCTTTGCGTTGAAGGCCACATTTCAGACACGATAGAGATGCACGACAAACTCTAGTCTGTCAGTGTTTTCAGTATTGTTTTTTTGCGGAGGAAACATTTAAGACGGATGGGCCGAAGGGCCCCCTCAGCTGATTATTGTTTCAGGTCCCGTGAGCTCTAAAAAAAGAAGACGCTCGTCATTTTCAACCCCCTCTCGTACACAGGCGGGGACACTTAGCTATCAAGCGTCCCCACTGACGCACAGGAAATGTTACAGCCTACATTCATGTCAGATTGATCAACCTCTGCCATGAAAGACCCACATTCAACCGAACTCCGAATGAACGTTTCGTTGAGAGGAGGACGTAGGCTGAAATGAACATTGTGGTCCGTGACACTAATTGCCAACATAACTGAGGTCGACTGTCGTGAAATGATCATGATTTTTGGTTTTCGAAGACAAAAATGCCGTATTGTGTTTGGCACAGGGAGTACAGGTACAAGGAAAACGTGAGCATGGCGGAGAACGGCACGATGGTGTCCGCGTACAACACCAAAAGCTTTGTGTTCCTGAGAGAGAGATCCGTGGGCGACCCTGCCGCGGACAACATCACCACGGTCAACATCCCGGCGTGGGTGAGTCGCGGGCGAGATGTGTGATACAAGCAGAGGAAAGTGCACGACGACAAAAGTGTGTGTTGAGTAACCGATTGACCTCTGCGTTTGGTTTCCTCCTCCGCCCGCTCGTCCCCCATTCCTGTCTCTAGGCCGTCATGACTAAGGTGAAAGGGAGTTACTGGAGGGCCTCGTTGGCGGCAATGATGATGAGCTCCGTCGGCGCCGACCTCTTCACCACTCGCACCGTGGACGAGTTGCTCTGGGGCTACCAGGATCCCTTGCTGACCCGCGTTTCCGCCACCAGCCCCGATGTCGACCAGGTGTTTGGCCTCATGTACAAGGCAAGTGCCCCCCCCCCCCCCCCCCCCCCCCCCCGCCCCACCAACAAAACAAACACCACAACAACGAAAACTCGGCAAAAAGAGAGAAAAAAAAAAAGGAACGCTGGACCGACCTTTGAACCCCGGCTGGATTTTGTTTCATGGCTCGCAAAGAAAAAAAAAAATAAAAAAAAAGGACCAGCCGTTACTGTGTGCGTCTCAAAGGCCTTCCAGGCCCCTTTTTAAAATCAATGCGGCAAGGGAACGGAAATGTGATTGTGTGCGAATGTGTCGTTGATCTGTTCAGAAAAATGGAACCAACGACGGCGAATTCCTCTACCACACCGGGGAGCAGGACTACATGGATTACGGGCGGGTCAAAACGTGGCAAGGTCAAAGGTAGCCTCGCTCACACCTCCCTGTCCGTCTTCATCCGCGGTGTTGAAACTTCCCGGGGTCACATTTGGATTGGGAAAAAAAAAAAAAACGGTTTCTCAACTCTACTGCTTTTCGCCAGTTATGGCTAAAAGCGCTGGGCGGCCGACAGACCAACGGCCTGGGCTGATTACACAGAAAACATACACGTCCGCTGTCCAAAACCCACGGAGCAGCACATCCTGGGCCCCCCGAGTGCCTGGAAAATGGCTTGTCCCGCGGTTGCCCTTTTTGATTGTCTGAAATTCCCCTTGCCTCAGTTACCCTGCAGTAATGATCCCCTATTGCCCCTGGGAACCCGTTTTTGCTTTATACTTCACCTTTGACATTAATCTATGTCAGAGCGCCAATTCGTTGCCATTGACTCTTTATTAAGAAGGTGCATGCTGACACCGTACGGTGCGAAAAAAGACACGGAGGGCTCACGTTTGTGACGGTGACCGTTTGTTTTGCAGTCGCCTGACGTTCTGGACGTCTGAGCAAAGCAACAGCATCAACGGGTCCGACGGCAGCGCCTTCCACCCCTTGCTGACGAAGAACGAGCGCATTTACATCTTCACGCCGGACCTCTGCAGGTAAGGCCTCCTGGCGGCTCGCGCCCCCCCCCAAAAAAAACAGCAAACCGAAGAAAAACGCCCCACAGCGTTTCCCCTCGTGGCCGCTACCCGTCGGTAACATAAGCGGCCCGTTTTCATTCAGCCGCGCTAAATGCCGGGGGATGTTGGGCTTTGTCAGCTGCCACCGCCAGAGTGGTCTGCCGCTCGGAGATATTGCACGGAAATTGGGCATTGTAAAAGGGTCCTTCCGAAAAATCGAATGGGCCGGCAGTGGCGTTGCGCGTCATCACGCGGACTCGTGCATCCGCCCATTTGGGGGGGGGGGGGGCTTTTTTGCGGGCAGCACGTACAGCCGACGTACCCGCTGCATGCTGACACCGTACGGTGCGAAAAAAGACACGGAGGGCTCACGTTTGTGACGGTGACCGTTTGTTTTGCAGTCGCCTGACGTTCTGGACGTCTGAGCAAAGCAACAGCATCAACGGGTCCGACGGCAGCGCCTTCCACCCCTTGCTGACGAAGAACGAGCGCATTTACATCTTCACGCCGGACCTCTGCAGGTAAGGCCTCCTGGCGGCTCGCGCCCCCCCCCAAAAAAAACAGCAAACCGAAGAAAAACGCCCCACAGCGTTTCCCCTCGTGGCCGCTATCCGTCGGTAACATAAGCGGTCCGTTTTCATTCAGCCGCGCTAAATGCCGGGGGATGTTGGGCTTTGTCAGCTGCCACCGCCAGAGTGGTCTGCCGCTCGGAGATATTGCACGGAAATTGGCCATTGTAAAAGGGTCCTTCCGAAAAATCGAATGGGCCGGCAGTGGCGTTGCGCGTCATCACGCGGGCTCGTGCATCCGCCCATTTGCCTCACCTCCGGTTCCCTATGTATCATTTGAACCCACGATAGTGTGTGTGTGTGTGTGTGTGTGTGTGCGCGCGCGCGCTTATGATACGTTATGAAGGGATGTCTATTTGTGGCAGATGAGTGAAACTTAAATAATGTTGCACTCGGTTAACCCGCCGAGCGGGGCCGGCGGCTTTTATATGCCGGTATGGAATGTTCACGGGCTCCGGACCCCCACGGATTATTGTCATAACATTCCGCTCGCTTACAAACAGCACCACAGGTGCCCTCTACCCTCTCACCGAAGCGTCGCTGCCTCTTGTTACACGGCCTTTTTACAAAAGGCCTCGGGAAGCACGGTGTAGAAAAGGCTCACAAATGGACGAGGACGGGAATCCGGAAAAGGTTGTCGGGACTTGTTTTTAATGCAGACCAGGGGGTTTAGACGCGGGTAAGAAAAGCTGCGGGGAAAAAAATTGATCGCGCTGGAATAAACACGTTTTTTTCATTAAAAAAAAAAAAAAAAAAAGAGAGCAGAGCACTTTCAGAGCAAAAGGTTAATAAATCCGCCAGGCCGCAATATCCAAGCTGAAAGCGCGAACGTTAAAGAGATAATATCTCCCACACAGTGACCAACCGTTTCTTCCTCTTTTGCAAACCAAAAAGAGGAAGAAACTTGTTCTTGCTGAGGAGGCTGAGGAGCTATTTCAGAAAGAGCGTGGAAAGAATCCGCGGCGGCGCGGTTGCACCTTTGACACGAAGCCGAAGCGTGTCCCAAACGCTCACTGCAAACTTTCGCCTACTTGTTCACTGTCGGCTTCCTCGTGGCTGGGAATAAAGGGGAAGGCCTCCTCCCAGTTTCCTGTACTTTTTTTTTTTTTTTTTAAACCATTATTCCAAGAGGAAATGTTCAATGAAGTGATGTGTGTGATAACCTTTCCCTCTCACAGCTTGACACGGGGATTCTCCGCCTCAGCGTTCCCATCGGAAGGGTGTTTGTTTTTCGGGGGGGGGGGGGGGGGGGGGAAAAACGGTCGGGGGGGTTCGCCCTGGCCCACACCCCCGCCAGGCTGGGGACGGACTGAGCGACACCCCCCCCGGAGGGGGGGGCCACCCCCCCCCCCCAAAAAAAAGCCTTCCAGATTTTGGACGAATCACAGACAGGTGTCGACGCTTAAATACCGCTTAAGCCTTTGGCGCGCGTAAATCGTTCCTACAGATCTTCGGGGTTGAAAGGGCCGCGACTTGACTTGTCGGGTTCGCCTAAATTGGCGAGAAAGCGCCACCAGAGCGTGGAAATACAACGAGGCCAAGCACAAAATAACCAGGGGAAAAAGAGGACGAGGAAACAACGAGGCAACTCCTCCTTAGCGTATGCAAACCCAATCCAATGACACAGCCTTCTTCCAGTGTAGGACCAGGACACACAAGGAAAAAAAAGTTGAGACAAATGAGAAAAGGGAATAAAACCAAACAAACCAACAAAGCGAGACCTAATGCATAAAATTAAAAACCAGGATCGCCTCGCCTCCGCTCGCGAAACGTGAAATAATGCGTTCACTTTTTCGAATTGACTTCCTCGATGACGAAGGGGTAGTTTATGTCAAAAGAACCCCCACCCCCCCCCCCGCCCTCCTTGTAGGGCCGCCATGAATCCGTGGCTTTCACGGCTGCTCTGGTGAAGACCCGCGTGAGTCTTTCGTCGCCTCGGCTTCTCTCGCAAAGGTCAAGGGAAAGGCCGGTACAGTGTTGTTGCACAATTGGTGGGCTGCGTTGCTCAGGGCCCAACCCTCCCAGCTCGTTGGCAGACGCTACATAGACTCCTTTGTTCGCGCGGAGAATCGCCGGGATTCCCTTGAGAGGACAGAACGACGGCCGCATAGAGCGAGGAAGAGCTCGGGAGGAATTTTCCCGGGAGCCGTTAAAAAAAAACAAACATACATTTTGCTCTCGAAGTGCAAGAGAAAGGTCAAAATCCCACCACGTTGTTTGATTGCACCACCTATTACTACGTACAAAAATGCAATGTGATGACGGGTGTTGACAACTACATAGATCATAATATAATGTATAGAACCGAAAATCAAATCATTCCAATACAATTTGATTAGCAGTCTAACAAAAGTACAATTCACGTCAATACAATGTTCATTGTATATAATGCATGTTGCGCAAGTTGGTGGTGTTAAATTATTCATCTGCCCAAAAAATAATATTCAAATCGCGTCAAACTGCTTCTTTCACTCTCAGTCGGGGAGTAAAAAATGAAAATCTGACCATTGTTGCAATTAATATCAATATCGAGCGAGATTTGGTAAAAATTGCCGAATGCCCGCATCGAGACCAGAGAAGGGGCGAGCCGCATCGGGCGGTGGCGGCGATATAGTCCCATCTCATCGAGCGTTAACCCCCTCGCCCAGATCGATCCACATGGAGTTCGAGAAGGACGTGCAGGTGAAGGGAATCCCGGCCTACCGCTTCACGCCGCCGCGCTCCGTTTTGGCCAGCAAAGAGGAGAACCCGGCCAACGAGGGCTTCTGCGTCAGCCCGCAGGAGTGCCTGGGAACCGGCCTCCTCAAAGTCAGCCCCTGTCGCAAAGGTAAAAACCTCGCGCACGCTCTGTGCCCTCCCTTCGCTTGGCCCGCTCTCTCTTCTCTCGCTTGTGCTGACGCAACCCCCCCCCCCCCGATTTCTGACCCACTTTCACAATTCCACTTATTATGCCCGCTTCCTTTATTTTTTCGTACGTCGCCTGATAAGGCTGCACAAGGGCCTCTCATTTGAACCTTTTATAGCGAACGCGTGACTTGCGAAAGTGGGTCAATGAGTTTTGATATTTGTCATTCGGTTCCCTTTTTTTTTTTTTTTTTCTTCTCTCTCTGCCGTCTCGCCCGCGTACCTCCCAATCTTGACCGGACACAGTCACTCCTCCGCAATCGGTAGCGAGTATTCCTTTAGCTTTCCCTCCTGCTTTCACCCGTACCGCTAATACCCTCTGAGTGACCCATGTGACACAGCTCTCCAGCCCTCTCCTCACCTTCTGCGCCATCTGACCATGACTGGCCGGGAGCTGGGGGGGGGGCGGGGGGCGGGGAAGCGGTTAAGCCCTGTCGCCTGATTCTGGCCTTGAATCTGACCAGGCATTGTCTTGGTTGCCTGTTTTCTCTGCTCCCTCATGTCCTCAGCCTCAGCGTTCAAACAATAGTTTTTGTTTTTGGAAGGCATTTTGGGTACCTTTTAATTTTTACCTTGCTCCTGTTGTTCAGCGTGACAAAAATTGCTCTCAGGCGACATTCAAGCACAAACTGAGCAGGGCCAAATGGCTTAGCGCAGAACAATGAGAATAATGACCAAAATCAAATACAGACTTGATGTATTCAGTGGGTGCGAGCCGCAGAACATTGGTTTCGCGGGAAAAAACCCAAACAAGAAATACATCGAAAGCTCCTCAGGGCTTAGTGTTTGGAACAAGAGAAATGCCGTGAGAGAGAGAGAAAAAAAAAAAGGCCACACGTAGGATATGCTGAATAACCCACAGCGCGAAACGCGTGTGGGTTTGGGTTTTTTCCCCCCGTGTGCGAACGTGACTGCGCGTGTTTGCACTGCGGTGACCTTGAAGGTCGGTAACGGGGAACAGCCTCTCAGGTGACTGCAGGCGTCCAATGTCTTTGTCCGGCGTCTGTTGCCAAACACAAGAGCAGGAAAACGGTCACCTCTGGCCCACTTCATCGGCTCCTCTAACTGTGCCACCATCTGACCCTGTTGTTGCTGCTCCGACACATGTGGCTCTCGCAAAGCTGGCCCACTTTTTCTTGTGTTCTTGTTGGGCTTGTTTTTTTTTCCCCCTGCTTAATCGCGGATAGGCCGAATTACGTGCTGCAAAAAAAACCGAAACAACAACAAACCAAAAATGTCCTAATTGGCCGGGCCCTGTCATACACTGTCGTCCTGTTGACAATATAAGGAAGGAACTCAGCAGGAGTAACACAATTCTGCATCACAATAACAATGCAGTCATTAATTAGCTTTGCACCAGAACAGCGGGTTGTGTTCCCACTTGGGACGTTTGGCCCCCGGGTAACCCGGGGGGCCAGTGTCCTTGGACGCGAGTCCGATTAGATCTGGAGAGCTCTCTAGTGTCCCGATAAGATCTCGCATCAAAGAGCAGGAAGTTTTGACATTTGATGTAAAGGTTGTTTTCGCGGCCGCCACTTGGCTTTCCCTCTCGGCCTTTTGTGTCAGGGATGCTGGGGTATTTTAAGCCCTCGGCCCATGACGTGTGTGCGCCGCGTGATTTTTGAACAAGACGAGCGCATTAAAGCGACCTCGGCGTGCTCCTAAATGGACAATTTAATGAGGCGAGACGTGCGTTTTCTTATAATAACTCCCGCCTGGTGATGTGTGTTGACATGACGACACTCACTAATTTGGGCGCTAATTGACGAGTAATACAATGTTCAGAGGCACGTGGCGGCTCAAGTCCCTTTTGTCTTCATTTTGGTTCGGTGTCTCATCAAGCCGTAATTCGAAAAGGGGGCCACATTATCCCAGGGCGTGAAAGGGTGAAAGGGAGTGTTTTTTTTTTGTTTTTTTTGTGATCGAAACAAATCAATCGTCGCTATTTTTTTTGACCTCCGCTCTCCCCCCTCGCTTCTCCTGGCGCAGGTGCCCCGGTCGTCGCCTCCTTCCCTCATTTCTACCTGGCAGAGGACAAATACGCGGCCGCTATCCGAGGAATGTCCCCTCAACGAGAGCATCACCAAACATACCTTGACCTTAATCCGGTAGGCCCCTTGTACACACGCACTCGGATTTCGTTTGAATTCGTTCATTATGCTGCAGTTTGGTTTGAGTAATTGGCGGCATCGATGCTGTTGCGCCACCACTAAGGAGATATGCACGTGCAGAGCCGTTCCTCTGGACCGTGTGAGCAGTAAGATGCGCTACTCCTCCACCTAGTGGAATGTACAAGTAATTGCGCAGGTGTCTGACCTGCGCGGTTGTCATCGACATCCCCACTGTTCCCACGTGCAAAACACGCAGAGCATACTGTTCTCTCGTAGACGTTTTGAATATAGTGTTTCAATTTGAATGCAACTTTACACTGCTTTAGGTTTTTTGCAAAAAAAAAAAAAAAAAAGGCGCCGGTTCCAAATGCAGACGCATAGAGGCCGGGTGTTTGTATCAAAAAAAAAAGGGGGCTTTATTGATCTGAATTCTGCCGCCACTGGGACGGTATTCAATTGTTGTTTACGTTTTGACCGCATTTTTTGCATTTTTTTCTCACAGACCACCGGAATCATTGTGCGAGCAAATAAAAGAGCACAGATAAACGTCTTGATCAGTAGGATTTCTGGATTCCCGTGAGTGTGTGCATCCCGACACGCTTATTATTTCATATGTTTGTGCGGCGCACGTGGTGGCCTCACAGGGTTTTTCATTGCGTTCGTGACAGGAAAACCAGAGGCCTGAACGACACAATCTTTCCCGTCATGTTCCTCAACGAGGTAAGAGACGTCAGAGACTGAAAATACTCACCCGTGTCCTCTAATATGTTTTTTTTAAAAAAGGAACGTTATCAGTCAGGAGGTCGTCATTCACTTTTCGTTTTTACACCAAAACAAGTTGAATGGGGAAACTAACGTTGGAAAACACCAATCGGGACACTGATGATGCACTGCAGCTCTCAAATTGTCTCTTAATACGCAGAGTGTGGTCATTGACGATGCGTCTGCAGCGAGAGTGCAGAAGCTGCTGCTGATTTCCAATCTGGTGTCCAACTTCCCGCTCATCATTGTGGGACTTGGCCTCATCATGCTCACGGTTTTCATCATCCTCCTGGTTCGGGCCCGCAGACAGAAGGTAGGACCCCACGACACCCCCCCCCCCACCCCTCCCTAACAACTTGCAATACGCTTGTTTTGCGCCATCCATTCATCTGCTTCACGCACTAATGCCCCTGTGCACGTGTGTTTATCACTGTGTGTCTCTGTGCAGAACGAAGTTACGCGCATTGTATTTGCCAAGCCTCGCAATGCTGTAAGTTTCTCGTGGTTATTTTGCTGCCTTCATTTAGTGCCGCCCGATTCCAAATGGTGTCGTTTGATGCAGTCCACATTTGTCTACGTGCATCTTTCAAAATCATTTGGATGACTCTCACCCTCTCTGTAGTATTTCTGTCTCTTTGCTGTGAACTCATTGTCTCTGGTTTCAACACGTCAACACAAAGCGTTTTTTCCCTCAATATTGAAGTGCGGTGAAAACACACGGCGGCACGTTCAAAGACGTGGACACAAAAGTTGATTTAACGTGGACACAAAAGTTGATTTTAATGTATTTTATAAATCCGTAACCCCTTCTAATGCTGTTTTGTTCTCCCCAATCTACAACTACAGACATCTGCCGAAGAGGACACCTCTTATTCACCGGTCAGTCACAAGGAAAACGATGATCCTCAGAATGGAACCTATATCAATTTGACACCTAAAGCCGACCCACAAGCTTGAAGTGTGGGGGGGGGAGGGGGGGGGGGGGGTTGTACATCCACAACCTTCAAAATTACAGATGGGGATTTGGGTTTGCTGAGAGTAAATCCACCAATTGGAAATTCCCCCCCAATTTTTTTTTTGTCGGAAATCCGTCGTGCTTTTCAGGTTTTCGGGGGTGGGGCGGGTAGTAGGCTATAGGAAGGGGACGTGTTTCTTTTTTGTTGTTGTCTCAAACAGACAGTGCCTTATGCACTTAGTTTTACTCGTGGAGCGCTACCAAAGTCCCAAGTCGTGGACACAGTATTGCCAGAAACAAGGGCGTTTAAAGGGCTACTTCTCGCTGTTTGGTTTGGTTTTAATGATTTGTAAAAAGTCTTGACGCCAGGCTGCTGTTCTGATGCGGTGACCCTAAGCAAACACAACCCGACCTTTAAACCTGAGGTGTGGCCGGACACCAGCTCAATGCTGTGGCCTCACCGAATGCTATGTTGGCCTATAGATTCTTGACTTGCGCTGAACTCACTGTTCCAGATTTTAGCCACTGATTTCTACACAGACGGTGAGCTTTTGGACCAGGGTTATGAAATCCATTCAATGTGATCGTGTTCCTCTTCTTGTGTATGTCGTACCTCGGCCGTGACAGAGGGTCAAAACACGCAGCAGGCCCTCCTGAGGACGTTCAAATCGGTCTAGTGTTACTCTCTACTGCTGTTTATTTTGAACCCGTCCTTTTTGTAATGCACTTAGTTTTACTCGTGGAGCGCTACCAAAGTCCCAAGTCGTGGACACAGTATTGCCAGAAACAAGGGCGTTTAAAGGGCTACTTCTCGCTGTTTGGTTTGGTTTTTAATGATTTGTAAAAAGTCTTGACGCCAGGCTGCTGTTCTGATGCGGTGACCCTAAGCAAACACAACCCGACCTTTAAACCTGAGGTGTGGCCAGACACCAGCTGAATGCTGTGGCCTCACCGAATGCTATGTTGGCCTATAGATTCTTGACTTGCGCTGAACTCACTGTTCCAGATTTTAGCCACTGATTTCTACACAGACGGTGAGCTTTTGGACCAGGGTTATGAAATCCATTCAATGTGATCGTGTTCCTCTTCTTGTGTATGTCGTACCTCGGCCGTGACAGAGGGTCAAAACACGCAGCAGGCCCTCCTGAGGACGTTCAAATCGGTCTAGTGTTACTCTCTACTGCTGTTTATTTTGAACCCGTCCTTTTTGTAAAATGACTAGAAATGTTTGACTGAAGAAGATCCCAAGTTTAAGCTTCACAAACGTCTTTAGTGCCATAACATTAAACACTGCTCGTCCGCCATCTAAAGCCCTAAATATGACAGGGTTGTCAGGGTTGTGGTTGAAATGGTGCTTCACGTAGAACTAAACATGTATGTTGACAGTATATTATACGAACTTACCTAGCCACGTCAAAATAAGTAATTCAACGTATTAATGTTGTAAAGATGTGCTTTTATGATGCTGTTGTTAAATGCCTTACCAGTATCTTTCGTGCTGAACCTGCCACCGCTTACCCTTCTTTTTCCGTTGTTTGTTAAAGACTGGGTGAAGCTTTTACGTCGGCGAAATCATTTTAAAGAAATGCTGTAGCTGTGCCTCAAAAAAACAATCACTGTGACTGTGCCTCGAAGTTCTCACACCATTTGTGAGAAGACCATGCCAACAGATCTTCTCTCAATTGCAAGTGAATGTCTTCCTGATACAACACAGAATGGGGGGGGGGGGGGGGGGGTTGGGTATTTGGGGGGGGGGGGGGGGAGTTGGATACTTTTTCCATGGCAAAAGGGTCAAACTGCACTTTGAAAAAGCTCTGCTTGAAATATTTCTGTACAGAACTACAGCATTCTTACTATAAGCTGGAGAAAATATTACATTTCAGGTGCCATTAAACTCTTCTTGTTCATAGTTTTGCCATTTGAGGAATTTCTTACGGAAAACAATAGTGGAGAAGCTGCGACACTTTTCACATTCTTCCGACTTTTACTTCCTTGTGTGATTTACTATTGTTGTTTGATGTATACTTTGATTCAGTTAATGCATGTACAATGATGTGATGGAATGAGGATAGAAACGTTTTTTGGAGATTGAATATAGTAGTGACTCTAAACTCATTAGGCTGGATGCATGGATAATACTTTGGTTCATGCAAAAAACAGTATTATAAAAAATGTATGTAGTGGTTGAAATAGAGTAAATTATGGTGTTACACTGACAAAGCCAAAACACAGAAAGTACAGTATGGATTGTACACAGGGCTATTTTTTGTGCCATCCTTTGATTAAAGATTGTGCTCTTGGAAATGATCATGAATGTATGGTTCTATCTGGCTGTTTTTAAAGCGTTGACTGATAATACTTATCTTATTGTGTACACACAAATAAAAGTAGTTTCAGTAAATGGGTCTTGTTCTTTTTTTCCTTTTATTTTAAAAAGTTCTATAATAATATTGTTTAATTTTCCCCAGCAAAGTCGTGCCAAGTTTTGTTCGAAATCCATGGCGGAAAATGGCTGTGATTTCCTCGAAAGCAGAAGTTTACCAGCTTACCAAACCTCATCCGCACGAAAAGGATATTTGCATCATGTGAAATCATGATATACTGTATGAGTAAAATGTCTGTATGCTGTATGCACCTTTTCTCGTTTTAACTTTGGTAAATGCACTTACGATTGTTTTTATTATAAATGAATGTATCTTTATGGTTTGAATACTTTGCAAAAAAAAAAAATCTCAATGAAATGTATTATTGTATTATTAAGCCTTTTGGAAATGGTTGGCTATTATTTTATAGGTTTACTAAGGAGGGGGTAGAAGAAATTCTGCATGCCAAATTAGAGTAGTATGGATATAGACATAAATATATGCTCAACATAATTAAGTAGCTAAAAACGAATGTAATGTAATGTAAAATATGAAATTAAGAAATCACAAAAATTCCCGTCTCCCGCCGTAACGCTAGGTGGCGAGAGTAAGTTATCTTTGCCTGATCATATCTGCCCTATCTCAAGTAGAAGAAGAACTACTTCCGGTGACTGATAACATGGCGTTTAGTTTCGGCGGCGCTGCGGGTAGCACTGCGACAAGTATGTGTCTTTATCTTCCATTTGAGAATATTTCGACTTGACCGGGAATATAACGTGTGCTTATTGTAAACATAGCGTCATTATGGTGTGTATACATTTGCCATACGCGTGAACAGTTAGCTGACCGCTCGCATGAAGCTACCTTAGCATGGCAGCGTGACAGTGGGATCATCTACCGGCTCGTTTTAAACTTAATGGAAATGCTCACTAAAGTGAAGGCCTGCACTCAGCTAGTTTACCACAAAAGGCACAAGTACTTTTGTTCTGTTGGTTAAAATAACGTTCAATGTTATAAACGCACTATTATGTGGTGCATTGTTGCCTGGCTTGACTGTTGCTAATCCTCACTAGCTAGTGTTTATCAACGTAAACTAGCGTTTGATATTGACATAGTCTCTTTTATAGCCACGTGCTTTGCACTGTGTGAGTGAACGAGTGAGTGAGTGAGTGAGTGAGTGAGTGAGCGTGCGTGCGTGCGTGCGTGTGGGTGGGTGGGTGTGAGGGTTTGAGAGACAAGAAAAGAGAGAGTGTATGTACGTGTGCGGTGAGACCTAACACCAAACACTCTGTGTGTCCCCGTGAAGGCGCACCCGGCTTCTCATTCGGCTCATTTGGTGCAAAGACCACAGCCTCCACCGCGTTTGGCTTTGGCCCCGCAGCCACCACCACCACCGCCTCGTCCGGATTCGGCAGTAAGTTCAGGGCCCCTGCTCCTCCTCGCTCGCTGGGGCCTTTCTGCTCACACAGGGGCCCCGGTGTCTGCAGCAGTCACCGGAGGGACGCGCCGGTGCTTGCGCATAGTCTGAGCCACAGAGCCGGGTCAGCTGGCTGTTCACCACATGTGTACATATCATATGAAACGTTGACCCATTCGGTTTTTTTTCTGCCATTCGTAGCGCCGAGGCCTCGCTAGTTCATTCCAGCCCAATTTTTAATAAACACAGCAGCACACGCCTTCTCTTCCGAAAGTGGCTCGGTCTAGTTGTGTGCCGGTGTATATGACGGCTGTTTTATTTTCTCTGCAGCTCTCACGGCTCCTGGTTTTGGGGCAGCCACCACCACTGCTGCTGCACCAGCCACAGGATTTGGTTTTGGCTCCACCAACACTGGTAAGACACACAGGTTGTTCGCGTCGCGTGTAGTGTTTGTGTCACATTGTTCTTGTAGCGGTGTCTTATTTGAACTCTGTGACTGTGTTTACAGTTGGTGAAGCCTGAATGTGCTATACTTCCTGTCCTTTAACTCCTCCGTGTCACTCTCTTCTTTTTCTGCTGCCTGCCTGCGCTGGCCGCAGGATTTGGGGGGCTGGGAGCTGGAAACACCACGGCTGGTGGGTTTAGTTTTGGGGGGTTCGGTTTAAATGCCAACCCAGCCGCAGTCAGCTTTAATGTGGGGTGCTTTGGTACAGCAACCACCACTGGCACTGTATTCAATTTTGGCAATAGCCTGGCTAGCACAGGTAGATGACCTTTGATTGATTACTCGGTACAATCTGTGTCTGTAAATGCACATTTTCATCCATTTTCACGTCTGTGGTGCTGTGCTTTTTTCATCTTACCCTAAGTGATTGATCTAATAACACGTGTAAACCCCCCCCCCCACCCCGCTCACTGAAGCCCTTACTTTGAGTAGACTTTTATCTGTTACCTTTCAAATAGAATATCCTGAATGAATCTTGATTTTTAAACTAGCAGCTCAAGGTATTCGACCCGCCCTCAAATTGCACGCCTCACACAGAAGCACGTAGTCCTCCCTTTTTGCACGCGACGGAGTTGAGGTGAGGTGTTTGGAGAGCCAGGAGAAATTTTGGTTTTGTGAACCTGGCTTTCTTGATTTTTAAACCCGGGTATTTATTTTATTCTACACCCATCTTGGCCCTGTTAACCTGTTGGTGAAAGTAATATTTGCTCATTGAAACTTTCAACCCAATCTGCTTTGTGTCTATTCTCACTCGATGTCCCGATTTCCATTTTTCCCCGAGCGACCTAGACTTCTGATGCGCCGGTCCACATATATATAATCTTGAAACTTGATACTGATATTCATATATCTGTTCTCGGTGCCCAACTTAGGGAGCTGGCTGTTGTACACACACACACAATGCATCGTTTCTGTTTGCATGAGGAGACAGCATTTTTTCGATGATGCACTTCATTTCATTTGATTCATTTTGAAAAGCCATCAAATCTCTATCCTACATGCAAGACAGAGGAACAGTGGTTAACGGATAGAAACATTCACATCTCCCTCTTAACAATGGATTAGTCATATTTTCCCTCTTCTTCTTTATGTAGAATAGTCAGTCAATTTCTATCTGTAATTCTTTGGCTTCGTTATGCGTCTCATCTTTGATCTCATTTGGCACGATTTGCTTTGTTATTTAGGCACATTTGGTGGCTTTGGGACAACCACAACCACTGCTGCTGCTCCAGGCTCCACTTTTAGCTTTGCCGCTCCTTCAAGCACCACAGGTCTGCTGCCCCTCAATTGGAACAAAATATGATCTGTAACTTTTATGTTTGTGTACAGAGCAGAATATAAACATGCATTTGCAAAACATGCAAAAAAAACAAAAAAAAAAAAAAAAAGCCCGCTTGGATTAGTCATATTTTCCCTCTTCTTCTTTATGTAGAATAGTCAGTCAATTTCTATCTGTAATTCTTTGGCTTCGTTATGCGTCTCATCTTTGATCTCCTTTGGCACGATTTGCTTTGTTATTTAGGCACATTTGGTGGCTTTGGGACAACCACAACCACTGCTGCTGCTCCAGGCTCCACTTTTAGCTTTGCCGCTCCTTCAAGCACCACAGGTCTGCTGCCCCTCAATTGGAACAAAATATGATCTGTAACTTTTATGTTTGTGTACAGAGCAGAATATAAACATGCATTTGCAAAACATGCAAAAAAAACAAAAAAAAAAAGCCCGCTCAGGTGGTATTTAAGATATATATGTAGACTTAAAAAGAAAATTGACTTGCAAAGACAACTCTAGCAACTTTTTTTTGCAGCATTGTTTCTATTTTCCAGCCACTTAACAAGAACTAAAAAATATATATATTTATATAATGAAATCATTAGGTATGCATAGACCCGTTTAACAAAGTGTGACCTTATCTATCAGTCTTTTTAACCATTTTCCCTAAACCGCCTCACACTTTGCTTTGTTTTTAAGGCCAACACATAGAATCTTCCTCAAAATGTCTCACTTGAATGAAACCTCCTGCAAAGCTGGCTGCACATTTCTGTAGAGTGAATAATAGTTTCTCATTGTCTTGGCACACGCACACACGCACACACACACACTTCTCTTCTAGGCGGCCTCTTTGGTAACACGCAGAACAAAGGCTTTGGATTCTCCTCTGGACTCGGCACCGGGGCCGCCACCGGGGCAACTGGATTTGGGACTGGGCTAGGAACAACTAGTCTGGGTGGGTTTGGAGGCTTTAATATCCAGTCAACTCAACAGCAGCCAGGTAAGCGCCTGTATTTCTGAATACCAGTTGTTTTATTGTCAGGACTTGTACGCCTCTCACTGCTGCAGAGGGCGGCAACAAGTGACAGATGTACAATGACAAAATAAACTGGAAATGACTGGTGACCTTTCATGCGTATTAAATATTCGAAATACACTGGAAATGCGTGATTTTACGTGTGCCGCCGCCACACAGGAGGCTTGTTCGGCCCGCCGGCCCAGCAGCAGACGCAGCCCACCCAGCTCTACCAGCAGGTTACCGCTCTGTCTGCACCCACCTTGTTGGGGGACGAGCGCGACTCCATCTTGGCCAAATGGAACCAGCTACAGGCTTACTGGGGCACTGGGAAGGGCTACTTCAGCAACAACAACCTGCCCGTGGACTTCACCCAGGAGAACCCGTTCTGCAGGTTCAAGGTAGGAAGGGATATTTCGCGAGAGGTTCGCCACTGGTCTGTCGGACGCCGCTGAACAAGCTGCATTTGCCCGTGGCTCTCGTGTTCTCCTAGGCCGTGGGCTACAGCTGTGTCCCGGTGAGCAAGGACGAGGACGGTTTAGTGGTCTTGATTCTCTGCAAAAAGGAGGCCGACGTGCGCGTGCAGCAGCAGCAGCTGGTGGAGTCCCTCCATAAAGTGCTGGGGAACAACCAAACGCTCACTGTCAATGTGGATGGCGTCAAGGCCCTGCCAAATGACCAGTAAGTGTCTTTAGCATGTCCCTACACGCATATGGTTTTCTTGTCACGAATGCAAACATTGCGGGGATTCTTCGCTGTCGGGAATAGTCTCCCGACGAATGGTGATGATGATTATTGATATGGCGTCACAGGACAGAGGTGATCATTTACGTCGTGGAGCGCTCCCCCAATGGCACCTCCAAGCGGATTCCCGCCAGCACCCTGTTTGGCTTTCTGGAGCAGGCCAACGTCCGGCTCCAGCTCACGCAGATCGGGGTGGCCATGTCTGTCACGCGCACAGAGCTGTCTCCGGCACAGCTCAAGCAGTTGCTCCAAAACGCTCCAGCGGGTAATTTCAGTGCATGTTTCTTGCTTCTCCCGCGTCACTTCTGCCAATTTCTTGAGATGTAATCGTTGAGCTGAGTTGAAGTTAAGAGGCGCTCTCTCTCTCTTTCTCTCTCTCTTGCTCTCTTTCTCCCTCTCCCTCTGCCCCCCTTATTAGGAGTGGACCCTATCATCTGGGAGCAGGCCAAGGTTGACAACCCTGAACCGGAGAAGTAAGTCATTCTAGAAGCCGTGCTCAAGACAAGCGGTGGCCCATTAATAATGGGTGGATGGAGAAAAGTTGCATAAGAAGGGGAGTTTCTTTAAAGAAACTGGAATAACACCACTTGTGGTGCCAAATGATTCATTTCCACCCTCAAAAAGTAGCATAGCATGTGGCACAAAATAATTGAAATTTATTTTACACTTCTCAAGAGTAGTTTAGAAGCCCTTTATTTCATCAACTTATTTGTCAGAAAACAACTAAAAAAGGGCCCAACAGGTTTTGTTTTGTTTGTGAAGTGAAATGATGAGCTCTGCGTTGTCATTAAGAGTCTTTGAACGTTTCCTTTCAGGTTAATCCCGGTGCCTATGGTGGGTTTTAAGGAGCTCCTACGCAGACTGCAGACCCAGGAGCAGATGACCAAACAGCATCAGACCAGAGTGGACGTAAGCGAAAACACTTCTGCTATTCTCTCTTAGTCTTACTCCCGAGCAAGGCGAGGGAAAACAAGCGGTCGGGGGGACTCCGGCACCAGCCCATCAATGAATTCAGTTGAATTATTCGAATGTATTTTTGTGTTGAATTCCTACCTGCCGACATGGGACATTTGCCGCTTTCAGTGATGACAGTTTTCCTTCCGCATGTTTGTCGCCGACTTCCGCAAACGTCCCTGACCCGACAGATCATCTCTAGTGACATCAGTGAGCTGCAGAAGGACCAGGCGACCACGGTGGCGAAGATTGCCCAGTACAAGAGGAAGCTGATGGATCTCTCCCACAGAGTGCTGCAGGTAGCTCCCGTGTTGTTTTTTTTCTCCCCCAACCCCCATTCGCATGCATTGTCAGTTTGCATGGCTTGGCGCCGTCTGCGTCATCTTTCCAAAAAAATAAAACGTTCACTCCTGCTCCTCCTTGTCGCTCCCTGTTTTGTAACAGGTGCTGATCAAACAGGAGATTCAGCGGAAGAGCGGTTATGCCATCCAGGTGGACGAGGAGCACCTCCGAGTGCAGCTGGACACCATTCAGTCTGAACTCAATGCTCCCACACAGTTCAAGGCAAGTGTGTCGAACCTGTAGCTGGTACAAGTGCTCACCGCCGTAAGCGATGACGTCATCACCGCGACCATTAGGTCCCGACAAATACAGGCTTTAAGTTCGGGCTAATGCAATAAAAGTATGTGTTATTATTCATCCGGGAATGGCAAATTTACAGGAACTAATGAAATGTATGCAATTTTACAAAACCTCATTTAATCAGGGCCCCTTGGATTCTGATGCACACTTCTCTTATGTTTTCTGGCTGCTGGTCAGGCTGCTTCTTGAGGGGGGGGGGAAAGAAGTGTCTGTGGTTTATATTCGTGTTGTCCCTTCTTCCAGGGTCGTCTGAACGAATTAATGTCCCAGATCCGCATGCAGAATCACTTTGGAGCCGTGAGGTCAGAGGAGCGCTACAGTGTGGACGCAGACCTGCTGAGGGACATCAAACAAGTGAGAGTTTGCGGAGTGCCTCGCGTTTTCATGTCCGTCTACTTTCCCGGGGGTCTGTATTTCGCGTCAACTAGTAACTCCGAGGAACAGGGCTGAAACGAAAGTAGCGGCAATGCCGACGTCGGTGTCCCCGTTTTGGCCTTCCCTGACGGCCCGTTTCCTTGTCACGGCCTTTTCAGCACCTGAAGCAGCAGCAGGATGGTTTGAGTCACCTGATCAGCGTGATCAAAGACGACCTGGAAGACATCAAACTCATAGAGCACGGCCTGAGCGACAGCGGCCACATGAGGGGAGGCCACCTGAGCTGAGTCCACCCGACCAGTGGTGGCGGTTCCCGTGGGAAGAGGTCATATCGGATTACGGATATAAGCGGCCGCGCACGCGACAGCTTTGTTCACGTCCCTGTCGCATGCATGTGCCGCTACCGGGCGTGTTGTGACACAATGTAAATACATCTTTGTATTTCTTTTTTTATGCTGTAGGAATATTATTAAATTTCATTTACACTAAAAACAAGGTAGTCACTCGTATCGTTCTTCTTCTGCCAGTTGGGTTTTTTTTTATTTATTTTTTTTATATATATATATATATATATATATATATATATAAAGCTGTCCTGGTTAAACATGCGCACATTGTTGTGTTGGCTTTGTTTACCTCTGAAGACTAACACTTTCCCACATCTCATCAAAGTAGGGCTCGAGTTGATAGGATTCCTGTCCTGGATTCACAAAGGACTGATTGGCAGTTGAACTGATTAAGCAGCTTTCACATTATGTCCCCTCGTGCACAAAAGGTCGTCCATATCCTAAGCCAGGGTCTGAATTACACACGAGTACATGCAGAAATGAGCTTCCCACTAGGTTAGTACAATCATCACGTAGTCGCTACTATTATGTGTGTGTGTGGGGGGGGGGCGGTGTGGGGGGGGGGGGGGGCGCGGGGGGGGGGGGCGTGCGTGGGTGCAGTTTCCATTGTCGGCATAAAAGACACCGTCACAAGCTTGATGTTTTTTTTTTATTCCTTACTAATTGGGTGATCATTAAATTATACCCATAAAAAAAAAAAAACACATCTTGCAATTCTGGAATAAACTTGAATGGGGGGGGGGGGGTCGAAATGGTTTAAAAGAAAAATTGCTTTGTGTAACAATAATTCCGTTTACCATCCCTCTCGGGTCGTGCAGGCGAGACGCTGCTGCTGAGTGACTCGAATTCCCACAGTCGGGCATCGATGCTGTAGAACACCCGGCTCCAGGCCTCGGGGGCCCTCAGGCGTGGGCGGAGAGGTCCACCAGGCGGAAGGCCTCCATGAACTCGTTGATGTCGATGCTCCCGTCCCTGTTGAAGTCGATGCTCCGCGCCAGGTCCGCGATGGCTTGGTCGCCGATCTCCGTCTGAAGGTGGGAGCCCAGGAGGCTCCACGTCTGGCGGAACTCCTCGAAAGAGATCGAACCTGGCACGGTGAAATGGAGAAGGCGCCGTTTGAAATCTTGTCCCGGGAATATCTGAGCCACTAAAAATCCCCAGGCGGGCCTCGGGAGTATGCCTCAAGAAAGGACGGCGATCCGCTCTCATCACCAGAGTGATCCACGTCTAGGATTCTGAAGATGGTTTCCAGGTTGGAGTGGTTCTTGTACATGGTCTCCAGGATGCTGGTGTCGGATATCTGTTGCGGAAACGCCAAAAAAAAAACATCAATAGTGATTGTCTTGAGAGAAGGCAGGCGCGCGCGCGCATGCACACGCTGGATTGTCGCAGGGTGCGGCAGACCTGCAGCTTGGGCTCCGTGATGGAGAGCTCCCGTATCCACAGCCGGTAGTCCACCGCGCCGTGAGGCGTGGCGCCGCTGACCAGCTGAGGGCGCAGCACCCTCCAGGGCAGGCCGAGCTTCAGCACGCTCTCCGTGGCGCTGGCCCAGTCCCTGACACAGATCCTCCCTTTGGTGAATAGGCAAAAGGATATATATATATATATATATATATATATATATATATATATATATACTGTATGTATGTGTATATATATGTGTATGTATATATATGTGTGTGTGTATATATATATATATATGTGTATATATATATATGTATATATATATACATATATATATGTATATGTATATATATATATGTATATATATGCAATGTTGCCATCATGGTGAACTGCACGTACCTGTGTTGTTGGGGTCAAACTCCTGGAAGGCGGCGATGAGATCTGACTTGTGCACAAAGAGTTGTTCCCTCAGGGCGCGCAGAGCCGATCTCTCCGTCCGCCCGACACTCGGTGGGGGGGGGGGAAAGGGGCATTTTTCGTTTTAATTGAATGGACACCGCGTAACTTTGTCTCAAGCCCTTTTTAAAATATTTTTTTTTTTTGTTTGTTTTTTTTACCTTTGTCTCAGGGTGAGTTCTCTGCACGTCCGGCTGGCCTGATACTGAACGAAGTGCGGTACCAGGTCGGGGCCCATTCGGATATAAGCCCCTCTGTTGCTGCCCACTTCGTAGTAGTTGGACGCTGAAAAGATAGTCACCACCTGCATGCGTGGGAGGACATGGGGCGCGTCTCCGTTTTAAAGGCCGAACCGCCCCGTACCTTCAACCCCTTCTTCTTCTTCTTCCCCCAAAATTGGGTGCGTCGTGTGTGTGTGTGTGTGTGTGCGTGTGCGTGTGCGTGTGCGTGTGCGTGTGCGTGTGTGTGGCTTTTACCTTGCGATTGTGGCAGAACTCGTAGCCGTCCTGTTTGCATTCGTGCGAGCGGATGAGCAGCTGCAGGCTGTGTCTCCCCAGCACCTTCTCCGTGACGTCGGGCCCCCAGTAGCAGCCGCCTCCTCGCACCACGTTGGCCACGCAGCCGTTTTGGGGCATGGGGTCACTCCACAGTACGTCCACTAGCTGGGGATGGGGACGTCGGTTACAGTGTCGCAGAATGCTAAAATGCGTGTGCCTGCCTCAGTGCTTTCCGCCAAGGGCCACCGAGGTCAAAATGTGTGTTTCTCTCCCCCCCCCCCCCCCCCCCCCCCCCCCCCCCCCCCCCCCCCCCCTCCCCCCCCGCCCCCCCCCCCCCCCCCATCACCCGCCTGCTTCCACTCGTGCTCCTCTGTCTCTCTTGCAGTCGCGCACGCCGAGTCTGCGTGGGCGGCCCTCTGCAGCTCTCCATAGGACTGGTCGAACCCCGCCAGCCTGCGCCTCCTCTTCAGCTCCTCTTCCACCGACCAACTGTTCGTTGTCGGAGTCCTGCCGTCGGCACGACGGCTCGGCAGCGGAGGCCTGAGGGCCGACACGTACTGCACACGTTCAAAAAAAACCAAAACAAAACAAACAACCCCCACACAGTTTAAAGACACCGTCACACTCGTCTTGGAAAATGCGGGGATTATGTTTATACTGGGTTTGCAGGACAAATTCCACCGTTTGAATCGACGGCGGATGGCCTCCCTCACTCTGTGTCTGTCCACTCTGGCCATCGCGTCGAGGTCGGTGGCGTCGGAGATGCCGCCGTGCACGATCAGCACTTTGCGATCGATCACTGTGGCCAGGGGCAACGAGCTGAAGATCTTCCGGAGAAGCTTCAAGATCTTCTTGCCGTGCACCTGCACGCCAGGTAAAGCATACGCTGACTTGCATTTGGAGTAAAATGTTATTACATACGTAGTTATTCGTATGAAGTTTTGCCCTTCACAATTTGGACAGACTCTGACACCATTAAAACAAATTAGGACACCTTTTTTCATATTTTTAATTTTGGCACTTTTGGTCTTCCCTACTTCACATGCCGAAATGTAATCACTTTTTTAATTTTTTCAATTTTTTTTTATCTGGGAACCTTCGTTTGGTCTGTCAAGTGCTTTAATTTATGACCAAATACTGGCGGGGGGGGGTGGCGACCATGTTTATTCAGGGTTAGGCTTAAACTATATGTAACATGGAAGTTAAAGGAAAATGCACAAGACCCACCCTGTATTTTCCCAGAACTTCTTTTGTGAAACCATATCTGGAGAAATCATAACATGAATGAACAGATGAGTCTACACATCGACTGTTGGTTGATTTTAAAACACCACCTTAATTACGCGTGCTATATTACTTCCGTACCTCAGGTTCACGATGTGGTCCTCATGGTTCCCCCTGTTCAGATGGACGTCGTTGGGATAGACCAGCAGGAAGCCGAAGAGGATGAGCAGGGTCTCCAGGGAGTTCCTGCCTCGATCCACAAAGTCTCCGTTGAAGACGTACGGTTTCTCGGAGGACGGCAGACCGTTCTGCACGGGTGGCGATCAAGGGTGTCGATTACTACGA
Source organism: Colistium nudipinnis (assembly GCA_016785305.1). Taxonomy (NCBI): domain Eukaryota; kingdom Metazoa; phylum Chordata; class Actinopteri; order Pleuronectiformes; family Rhombosoleidae; genus Colistium; species Colistium nudipinnis. Next base: position 1,868,685 of record JAFBJU010000576.1, read on the forward strand.
ACGCTGCTTTTTGACCACGCGGTGATGCGTTCGGGCCTACCTTGTAGAATATCAGCAGCAGGTCTTCAAGGTGACCGTGTAAGTCTCCTGGGTTGGAGTAGATGAGATGTTAGTGTTTTTAGGCAGAATAGTTAGAGGTGCAAAATGTGTCCAGGAAAGGCCTGCTGTTGCGTACCGCATATGGTGATCTCCTTTGCGTGGCAGGTGGAGACGTGACTGATATTTGCGAGAGTTCTTAGAAGTCTCCACGTCTCTCCAAGAAGCCGCAGAACGTAACGCGCATGGAGCTGCTACTGGGAGAGAAGACCAAGCGGGTATGAACGCACATTGCCGAAGAAGCCGACCACCAATGGAAACGCGGTCCTCCGTGTTGGTGTTTGCCAAGTGTGTGCCTTTTCCTGTGTCCTGTCGTGGGCCTACTTGTTTGTGCTTGAAGGCCTCCACCAGCTTTGACACCCCACAGAAGGTCACGGGGAAGGTCAGGCGGAGGCCCGCGTAGCTGTCGGGCACCTCGACGCCCTTGTAGCAAAAACAACCCTCCCACTCTGCGTCGCGGCAGATTTCGTTCTCGCTAAAGATGTGGGATATGAGGTTTCCTGCCAAAAAAAACACAAAAAGCACCGGTGTTGAGGGGGAAAGCTTCTTTACGTTCCTCAACATTGAGTGGAGCTCAGATTATCGCGCACACTCTCGGCCGTCGGACAAGATCTGCAACAGGGGCCCGTTGGGAGTCATTGTCTTACGTTGGCTGCAGGCTGGGGTGAAGTGGTGCATCAGGAAGCCGAAAAAGCTGTGGAGCTGCGGGAATAGATAAGAGACGACGGGACGGGCTTTTATAATCCAAGTAGTGGACTGATGTCTGTATACCGCCATTAGGATGATTTTAATACCGTGGTCATTGTGAAAAGATCATTTTGAGGATCAATAGACGGTAATATGTTTGTTACCCCCCCCCCCCCCCCAATACCGCATGCCCGCACCTTAATCTGGTCTTGCTCTCCTGCGTACTCTATAGATTGGAAAATGTTCCACGTGCACCTGCGTCTGACCTCCAGTCGGGCCGCGTACCGACGGTACCAGCGCTGGATCAACAGAGCGGCTCTGATTGCTGAGGGGAGAGGAGGGAGGGGGGGGGGGAAAGGTAGGCTCACTCAGGCTGTCTCCCTCTTTCCACTCCGGTGCATTCATTGGCTAGTTCAGACTCGGACCGAAAGACTCACCAGTGGCGGCTTCATAGTGCGTACAGATGACAGTGGGGATTGCAAAAGTAGTTTGAGTCAATAGTTGGTCTATGTTTTCATTGAGCTCGCGTTGTTGAATGTAAAGGAGGGACATTTACCTGGAACTGAGATGATCACTGGGGGGGGGGGGGGGGGGGGGGGGAATGGAGCAAAGAAAAACCGTTAAGTCAACAATACTTCTGAACATTTCGGTGAGGGGGGGGGGGAAAGGTCGCACCTCGGTCGCATTTCGTCAGCTGGAGCTCTGATTTTCCCAGGCCACATCCCATGACCCCCGCGCTGTGTTCACTGTCGGACACAAAGACACTTTGATGCGTGGGTCCGAGATGTCTGACCCTGAGTTTTGCAACCTGGGACTTTTGCAAGAATGGACCTCTATGCACAGTTGGACATTTGTTTTCGGTTATTAAATCCACGACGCAAGTTTATCTTAGGAAGAATCTTGTTGAACACTTATAATGACTGGATTAATAATATCATATATATATATGTGTGTGTTTTTAATTAAATAATAACATAAATAGTAATAATAATAATGATATTAATAAAAAACAACAACATAATACTAAAATATGGAAGAAAATATGAAAGTTAACAAAATACAATGCCCAAATACAATCTAAGCACTTGACCAAAGTAACCTTACCTCACCGCAACACCTTTGTTTCATCCCCTCTAATTTTCCTGCTCCGTAATGCCTCTTAGACGTTTCCATTCCCCCCCCCCTCCAGACACAACAGCACGCGTCCTATTGGACATGGAAATGTTGTCGATGGAGGTCCCGTCCCCCCCGCAGCCAACCTGGAAACACGCTGGCCCTCGGCTCGTGAGCAGCGGAGCCAGGCGCCCTGCTCAGGCGCCTGGGATCGCTTAAACAAAACAAGATCCAAGGGGATTAGGGATTAAATCTGACTACGCCTGGCACCCACGCTGAATAAACGGATGAGGGCTCCGATAAAGGGCAGCAGGTGTTTTTGAAATCTGATTGTGTTGGCTTATGTCATCGATGTGACCGATGCGGCAGCTGCTGCGGCCACTAATATTCTCACACCGTGACCGATTCTTCCGTTCTCCATTTCCAAATGAATTCACCAGTAACAGAACATGCTATTATTACCTAAAGCCCCTTGTTCATATGCTGTAGTTGGTTCATTTGGTGGCGGGGGTTCTGCTTGACCTCTATTGTCAAGTGTGAGGTCTTGGGAATTCCGACGCACGCTAATGTTGCCATGACTCAAGAGATGTTGGACTTAATGATGTATCCACAAACAACGGCGTGTGCGTGCGTGCGTCTTATGAAGTAAGAAAGGTCAGTCAATTTTTCTCCAGTCTTACAGTTCACCCTTTTTAGCGTGGGATGGCTCCAATGTGCCATCTGGGCATCAAAACAGTTAGTCAGTTATTTATGGAGCATGAAACATACCAAAGGAAAACGATAGCCTATGACTAATGCCGTTTTGAGCTCTGTTATAACGTAACAGTCTATATTACAGTCAACATATTCCTGGCCTGGTCAAAATAAGTAATAAAACAGTCAGCCGCAGCATAGAGTGAACCGATACATCAAAATAACCATCTTCGGCTTGACCGATTCAATAGAAGCCAAACATTCTATGCTTTACCCCCCCCCCCCCCCCCCCCCCACATACAACTGCCCCCCTCTTTTTGCACTAATTACATTTATGTCTCGGTGTTCAGACCTCCTGTTTATTAAAAATGTATCTCTTCAGTAATGTTTCCCACGGGGGGAGGTGGTTTTCTGTTGCTACATTTAATCCTACATTTTCTTTTTTTTTTTTAATAAACCACCGTTTAATTAAACCTCAACGAAAAGGCCCCGTCTTTCAAAAAGGTGTGGAGATTGGGTCGGTCGTCCGCTTTGGGGACAGCATCTTCGCCCCCGTATCCTCCCCAACAACCCTCTCGCATAAAGGCTCTTTTGTGATGCCGCCCCGAGCAGCTGCCTGTGGTGTGACTCGAGGAAGTCGTGGGAGAGGTCTGCTGCTCAAGGACTGTGCTCGCTCTTGCCCGGACACGGGCGGTCCAAAGCTGCGGTATCCCTCCATAACCTCCGGTGCATGTGCACACGTGCTCTTTCGTCCAGGAGATGTGGCAACCCGTTAAAAAATATACCTTAGAACTGGAATAACGCATCTTTTTAGGGCCCTTCATACAACGTTGATTTTTTTCCTATTAAAAAAAAAAAAAGCTAATCAAGAAATCCTGATTATATGAATAATCCCTGAGCCATCTGGACCAATATGGAAATTATTGGAAAGTACATATATGTGCACATATATGTGCTCTTTCTTATACCTCTATGGAGGTGTTCAGGCCTGGAGAGGGCGAGATCTGTCTGTGCCTCAAAAACCCGTGATGGAGAGCTTCACCAGGTCTGTCGGGACCTGTCGAGCATCTCGTTCAAGATCCCGACACGTATTGGTGCGTGATGCCCCAAATATGCACGAGGGTGCTGTGGGGTTGTAAAAGATCAAAAGCCCTGCATCTTAAAGTTAAGTTTAAAAGTAGAAATGAAGAAAAACTCTCCTGATTACTAAATGGAATATTACATGTTTTAAGTATAAATACTTATTCGATCAGATTCATCCTGTCGTTTCTTACTTTGGAGTATGCATGGCCCGTCCCTTCATTGTTGGGTGTTGTATGATTTACGTCTGCACACCCAACAAGCAGAGAAAATAAAGGGCAAGCATCGCACACTGCTTCCACTCAGCAGTGTACCACAGTGGGGTAGGCCCATCGAGTCTTGCCTCGGCCTGTCCCAAGCATTCCTGCAACACTGTTGATCCATTACCATCCCGCATCCACCGCAGAGGTGAACATGCTTATCATGGGCCACGTGCAAACATGCTACTGTCGCGCGCCTCACGGCTCTTGAGGTGACCATTCATCGCCTGTCGCGAGTCCTCGCTTTCTCGAGTAAGTGTCGGAGCGGCCAGGTTTTTTATTTATTTATTTTTATTTATTTATTTAACTTTTTTTTTTTGATTTATTTTATTTATTTATTTATTTAACTTTTTTTTTTCTTTTTCTTCCCATTTTTCCTCTGGCTTTCAGATATTCGAATCCCTGCGGCCCCTCGTTTTAATTTCTCATTTGGTCTCGTCCTTGAATAACACCTGTGGAGTGATAATGTAATATTTGGTGTTTGTTTATCGGAGGAGAAAGGGAGTTGTGAAAGAAATTGATAACGAGGCGCTCGCTGAAATGAATGGATGACTTGTGTTTTTGTTTTCATTTCAAGCCCATTGGCGTTGCGTCACCATGCTTTTGTGGCCCGCACTCATCGCCGAAGAAAGATTCGGGCCAGGTGGAGGGTGGGACCAATTACAAGACGGACGATACATTTATTTATATATATATATATTTGGCTGGTTAGGAATCATTTTCGAAAAAGATAATTTTAACAACCCATGACCTTCACAATGCTACAGATGGGGGCAAACTGCATGTGAAAAATCTTCGTACTAGGAAATGGAATCTCGTCAAACCGATATGTTGTGTTCTTTTCTTCCTCCACCTCACACTGTTGACTGTTTACCCTGAGCATCCCCCCCCCCCCCCCCCCCCCCACTGTTTACCCTGAGCACCCCCCCCCCCCTCCCTCTCTCTCTTTCTCTCTCTCCCTCCCTGCCGGTCCATCCCCAACTGCTTTCACACAGAACAGGGGACAAGAAGACAACAATGTTCAGCATCTCAAGGCCAAGCTGGCCGCAGGAAGATAAAATAAGCCAGGTTCCCAGGCCCCGACAAACAAAAACTCATTCAGCATCCTCGTCTCCTCACTCCCGTCTCTCCACCTCCAATCAGGCGAGACACACACCGCCAGCAGCAGCCTTCGGTCGGACCGCCGTCCGCCTCATCCGCCGCCATGTCCTTCGCCGTCGCGCTCGCGATCATGCTCCTGGGCTCCTCGGTTGTGATTGCGCTTGTCCTGCAGCCGTCCGATGAGGAACCTGCAGCCTCGGCCGTCTCCCGTCACAGGTCAGTGTCAAACTAACGCTCCACGCGCACGCTTCTGTGGCTTGTTCAATATTTTCCTTTTTTTTTTTTTTTTTACCTGGGATTCTGGAGACATTGTCATTGTGTGCAACTATATAGTCATTTTCCTCGAAATTTAAAAAATTGTGTGAACGCTGGAGCACACAAAACACTGACATGCAAACTCCCCACGGAAAGGCCCTGAACCCAGGTCCCAGACACAGCCGGGTCATAAACCCAAAACCGTGGAAATACTAGATTGCGTGTTTGTGGTTCATGCACTTTTGGATGGCTTGAGTTTCAAAAGGACAGTGATGCCTGAAATAAAAGGTGCCAGGATTTGTTTTTCCTTCGACTCGTCCTGTCCATCGTTGCTGTAAACGCCACGTCCAGGTGCCACGGTGAGTCGCTGCAGGCCATCCGGGAGAGTCTCCTCGGGGGTCTGAACCTGCAGGCCGAGCCCCAGGTCCCTGCCGGTCACCTGGACGCTGTCAGACAGCAGTGGCAGCGCGCCTTCAGCGCCGTCCCTCGCACCCCTGTGGACACCGCAGGTGAGAGGGGAAATGACAATTCACCCGGGCCTCTGAGCAAAACAAAACTCTTTCTTTTGGCCTGAGCCTGAATCTATTTTTGCCCCTTGTTGCTCCACTTGCAGTGTCCGGTGGCAACGGCGCGAGCTGCTGCTCCGTGGCCTCTGAGATCTTCATGAAAGGTAGGCAGGCGGCGGCGCGCTTGGATGTGCGTGTGTGCCGCGGGTGCAGACCTTCTCTGGACAGGATGAAAGATCCTCGCAAATACCCATTTTCTGTGCTCGTTAGACCTGGGATGGCACAACTGGGTGATCCATCCTGCCAGCCTGACCATCGTTCATTGTGCAATCTGCAACCGCGAAACCAACACTGTGCAATGTGCACCATCCCACGCCAACTTCCAGAATGCTGACCCTCAGGTAGGATTACCAGCGGACATTCGAAGCATGTTGAGCCGGGTCTCTCTTTTGCACTTGATCTTTTGAAATTGAGTTTTGCTCAGATCCTGTTTGTACTTTTATTTTGTGGCATTATTTTATTCACGGAACATATCTTTTTTGGGGGGTGGGGGATTTCATATTTTTTCCAATCAATGAAAAAGCCATCCATTATTTACAAAAAATGTTGGCCTCGGTAACTTTATGCGGAGTCTCACTGTCAGTCCTGGGTTGAGTCTGGTCGGATTGTTTCTGGAATGTGATTGCCAAACTCCGTAGCCTTGCCTGACACCTCCCCCTCTCTGTGCTTTCGTGGGTCCAGGCTCCCTGTTGTCAGCCCAATGCCCAGGAAATGGTGCCCGTCGTCTACGTGGACGAATCCAACGCCGTGGTCATTTCTTCTGTGCGGCTGACCCGCGGCTGCGGCTGTGGACCTGGCAAAGAGTAAAGTTTGCTTTATCAGCCCGAGTATGTACCACCTCTGAGCCACCTGGCACACAAACAAATAACAAAAATTCAGAAGGTAATATCTCTACATGCGCCCCTATCTGCTCCAACAAACACTAATGTTGCTTTTTCAGACACCGAGCGTGGGAAACCGAGCCGCTCAGTTTTGCGTTCTTGTTTCTCTATCGCAGCCAGAGAGAATGATACGAGTGGCAGCACAGATTGCCGAGTTAACCAACCGCAAAACTATGTGCTGTTGTATGACAGTGGTAGGTTTAACACTCTCCCAAATTACAAATTGCTCATTGAAATCCCTTTATGTGCTATTGTTTGTAATAAACACAAATATAGCTCACGTACGTGTTGCAGGGTGAAAAAAAAGTAAATGCACTTCTGTTGGTAAATTCAAGTATTTCCCTTGCGACAAATGTAAACAAAAAAAGAAAACCACATCGATGTTGCCAGTTTATCTTCAAATAGAGATCATGGGTTCAGAGTGCTATTCATAGTTATAACTGAGTGTTCCTTCCAAATATTTGAGACTTTCCCAAAACCAAAATACTCTCACAGGCCAGCTGTCTCTCCTCGATCTCTAAAACGCCGCTTCATTCGAAAGTGGTTTAAGAGTTTAATTTCAACACAAAGACGGCACTGCGTTAAAAATAGCCAGTGGTATTGTTTATGTGGTAAATTTGGAAATGAAACACAGGCTTGCCTGGGCATGTCTTGTGACCGGAGACGATTGTGCTCATCAGAGAAACCCTCTGCACCTAAAACCAAGTATGAAATTCTCAGTAAATGAATATCACCTGTGCTGTATTTTTGGAGAAAAAAAAAACTTCTATTGGCCATGCTTTATTATCGTCTTTCAGCCAGAAGAGAACGATGACGCCATCTAAACAAAAGACTGTCACTTTACTAATGGGCAAATAAAAGCTTTAGTGGTTGGCATTAAAAGGGCATGTTTTTTTTTCAAAAAAAGAATAGAAGGCGCATTTTATTGTATTGTGCCTCATTATTAAGAGTGAATCAAAGATTCATTTAGAAGACTCATTAGAATATAACGGCATGTCAAACAAAAAAAGAAGTATAATCTGCATGAACAGATTGTTTTTATTATCCCTTTTAAAGATGTTCAGTGTCGGTTCTGTAATTAATCCAAAATATTTTTGTTTGATTTACATGAATGCATGTGATATATAATTATGTTGTAGTCACCGGCACCCTCGGACCGTCTCTCATCATAGGGTGCAGTTCTCAGTTGTGATTTGTTATTAACACACACACATGTTGTCTGTTGTTTTTTTCTTGAATGCTTCCACTTCACCAACTTACCTCACCATTCATTTTTACAAGTAGTATTTGCAAGTGAACGGATCGTTAGCAGCCTCAGCTTAATCGATATACTGATTTATCATCCCAATCATTTGTATGACTTCAATTATTTCTTGCTCACATTTTTTAATAAAGATGATTGAAATCAACACTTCTCTCTTTTTATTTGGGACAATCCAGCGTAATGTAGTGCAATTTCTAAAATGACCCTGTCCAAAGCAATGACCGATGATGTCTTTTTTTTTTTTTATGGATGTCATGTCGGCCAGGCGGTTCCGCTGCCTGATCCAGTGGGAGGGAAATAGCAGAGGCGGATATGTTGGCACTCTCCTGGGGAAGAGAAACATGTTGCGCAATTCTGACAAGCCCTCACCATTTTCAGTTGCTGGTTGTGCATTTGCACTCTGGGCTTTTAAAAATCCTTTCCTGGCTGCAGCTGAGCATTAACTGATGATTTTCAAGTAGTGCAAGCAGGGTATTGACTGCGGACTCCGGCGAAACTACAGCCCTGCAAGAGGACGGCAAGATTTGGGCCTGCGACTCGGGCCAGCAATTTGGGGTTCTATTGATGTCGGGGAAGATGTGCTTAACGGTGTGGATGTGCTTTGGCTTTCTGCCCACACTTCTGCCGGCTGTAGGGGCAGTGGAATGTTCAGGGACTGACACTCAGCCGGGACTGAGACCGAGAACGGGCCTCAGCGGCACGACAAGGCTGTCGGACTGCCTGATGGAGTGCACCGGGATGACCTACATCAAAAAACTGCAACTTCAGGACAATCACAATATCCGGCTCGAAGACTCCTCGGAAGGTATGTGGGCACAGGGGGACGTTTTCCTGCACAACGAGGGGTGTGCTGCAAAATCACAAGATCTGGACCAAAGCCAGTTCCGAAAATAACCCCAGCTAAATGCTGAGCCATCATGAGTGGTGAAAGTGATTTGTTCCCTCGTGCCGACTCATCTCTTGCATGAGCGTACATGTAATGACCTCTTGCGCGCAGGCCTTTGTAACAGGGTTTCTTCTTTTTTTTTTTTTCTTTCCCAGGAGACCTGGGGGAGTACTGTTGGTCGAACGAAATCAAGTGCAACATTGGGGAGAGCTTTCGACATGCCTACGTGGTGTTGCCCGTGGATATATCTGCAGTTGGACACGAGCAACTGGAAGTCGAAGCCACTTCCCCCGCCGCCACAAGGCTCCAAGTACACACCGGCCCGACCACAATTGCAGACAACTGTGGCCTCCGTTATGATGTCACAGAGCACTTTAGCACAGAAAAGTCGGGGGCATCTGTCTGTGTTCAGGTTGTCACCCAGGTGGGTGTCCCGGGGGACAACTTTCTCAAATGTCCCCCCTATCTGGTCACCATCTGGCAGAGAAATCCAAATGACTCCAACCAGCAGGGGGGCGGATAAAATATCGGTGGTGGAATAACACTCAAATTGTAATGAGGAAAATGCACCTTTATAAGAGTCCTAAAGTGCAGAAAAATTGCCTTTTCGACTGTTGTATTATTTGTTAGATTAAATGTATTCGTTCTGTTATGCATAAGCAGCATTTTACATTACTTCAATTCTGTGGCTGTGAAGATTTTGTTTTAAAATAGTTTTATACAAGCCTGGTAAGAATGATGATTGTCAATTTGCACTAAACTCTGGAATAATTCCTGGTTTAATTTATTCTTTGTTTCCTAAAATCCAGAAAATAGTCAGAGACACACGTCACGGATACCCAAGTGACTCTTTCAAATTAAAATTTTCTTATCCGGTCAAAATCTCGTTATGAGTAAACGCATTATTATTAGGAGCAGAATCTTCATTTCTGAGGAACTGGAACCATAAAATATTGAATGTTTTTTAAATGAATAATGACAAACTATTATCATTGTTTTTGGAAATGAATGTTCTGTACGGTTACTGTTTGTTTAATCTCTTATTTTACTTTCTTCGGGTTATGTAATCTACAAAATAGCATCATATTTCATACATGCAAATGTTTGTTTGAAGAGAAATCCAAATTTATATTAAGTTGCATTTCATCCCCCGACTATTAACCCTTTAACCTATGCCTTATCATTGTCCCTCAAGTTCTGTTTTTTCCTTCTGGAAATGTGGTCCTAGTTTGTGTGTATTTGGGAGTATGTAATATTTCCCTCTGAAACATAGTGGATCATAAAATATCATAGCGAGGAAATAACAGCATTGAAGCACAGAAACTTTTCATTTGTACTTAAATAGAGAACTTGAATGAATGGTCTTGGTTACATTCCACCACTGTACAATCACTCTGTTTGCCTGACAGCCAGAATATGGGTTGGCTGTCAGGTTGATTATATAAACTGTTAGCACAATCATAACTGCATCAAAATATAAAAGCTTGGCATACACTGTAACTACAATACATGCACTCGTGTGCAGCTAATTCATGATGATGTAGCACTGGGTTACACATGACGTTCACGGTTAAGTACAGTAATGCAGGATCAGAGAAGTTAACAGAATGTTATTTATTAAAATAGGTCTCATGTAACTATTTTATCTAAATGAACAGAAAATGAATGTTTTTTTGTGATGCCTGCAAAGTCAGTTGTGGTATATAGGCTGTATAGAAGTCTCCTTTTATGTACGTTGTCTATTCATTTCATCAAGAGATTGAATTGTTCTCTTTAGATTGGCAAGTGTGACAGATTCCTGTTGAAAAAAGATGTTTTTTTTATGTACTTCATGTACTTGATTCAGTGTTATAAACTCTTCATATACCAAGTTCAGTGCTTTTAGTGTATTATTAATGCAATTTTGTATATTCCCTTTGGGATTCCATAATGTAGATAGATAGATAGATAGATAGATAAAGCATGTTTTCTCTTATCTGCTACTCTACAAGGAACGATATGATGCCACCTCCTGGCTCTCATTTAAACTAATGGAGAAACAGTAATATTGCACACCGTGACCGCTGGATGGCAATCAAGTCAACCCAACCATTCAAAGATGATCCTTGGCCCGAAGGACAAATTAAACCATAAAACAATAAATACATTTAGGTCCAACAGAGGTTTTTTAAGAGCGCCACCGAACTCATGTTTTACATGACAATTGGGGATTAATAATAGTTGAATGTTATTGCAACTATGCGCCTATGTATTGGCATATGTTTATAATATCTATGTTTCACGTTGCCTTAGGCCGTTTTAAGCCTCGTCTTAGCTCGAAAAATAATAATAATAATAATAAATCGCTGTTTTCTTAGGGCAGTCACGCAAAAACGTTCAGGCTAATTGATTATTGAGGAATTCATTCATTTTCATCAAGTGGTGCATATTATTATAGTTACAATTTACACTGGGTTTTTCTTTGTCTGACCACCTTCATTTTAAAATAACGGTATGTATCTTACTACCCCTCCAACCCCCCCAACAGGAGGAGTGGTGTTCATATGCCCCATGAGCTGCCAGTGGATTCAAATGATTTTGACAAGCAATTGTGCAGGTAATCCTATTTTTCTTTCATCTCTCTCGCGTAAGTCAGTCGTTGGTTTGCACACATTTATTAGTCTTAAACGCAAAGTTTCACTCTTGACATCACTCTGAGGTGAAATCACAGTTTGTAAACACAGGTGACTGTACCAAGTGTGCCACGCAGGGGTAACGGCGCAAAGTTTGGGCAAACTCTGGTGATGGAGGAAACACTGTGATTTTTACGGCGCGTGCCGGACTCGTCGACGTTGACGGTGCAGCATGAACGCTTTTTGTGGCGAAACAACGCATCGGGGAGGTGTTTCCCGAGAGGGGCGCGCCGCGTTAGGTGCATAAGTCAGAGCTGGGTCCCCGGGTGGCTGAATCGAGTAGAACAATCCAGTCGGCTGCGAGTGCGCGAGGCGAACACGCGCACGGTTAGCACACAACTCTCTCTCTCTCGCACGCGCACGGTTAGCACACGACTCTCTCTCTCTCACACGCGCACCGCGACGGCCTGTCAGTGATTTTTTTTAATGAGCTAATTAAGTCCAGCGCTGAGCAATGTGACCGAGGGCCAGGAGCACACCTCGGCGAGGACTGTCACCGACACATGACAGCCAACTTCGGCCGCGGTGACGGGCGCGCCATGGCATCCCAGCCAAGGTAGGCAGACGCAGCCCGCAGCTAGCTGCTAGCCGCTATGCGCTAGCCTCTCAGCCCCTGGCGTTAATTAGCCAGGCACGGGTAAGCCCACGGAGTCACGCCGTGTCGAGAGTGGAAGTCTGAGTTTGAGCAAACTCTGCCAAAGTGACAGAAGCGAAAAGGGGGGCCGGGGCGCGACGGGGGTCTGTGGTTAAAGTAGCAGAGGGGGCTTCTGTGGAGTCAGCTGGATTTTATTTTTTATTTATTTTTTAACCAGCAGGTCATTGAGGCAGCAGTGTTAACACGAACCGTTCTGCCTTAAAATCGCGCTTGTTCGTTCAGTTTTGATGGACGGACGGCAAGACTCACACGCCCGTCGTGTTTGACCAACTTGGCACGAGTTGGATAACAGCGGAGCTCTGGGAGATAGTTAGTGACAATGTGTGTATTAGTTTAAATTTAACTCAGAAACACGGGACCAGGTAACTGACAGGGAGGCACGTATCATCCTACCATTAATATTAATAGTTAGATTTGGAATATATCAATTCGTGCAAGGCATGCAGTTTAATGTCTGTCTTCCAGCTTGTTGAAAGTTCCGTGAACACCTTTCAACTTCATCATGTTGTCCCACATTATTGGTCAGTGAGAGGGTTTCAGGTGATAACTGTTTTTTTTTTATTAATGATCAGTCAATCATTTTATGAAGTAAATCATTCCATATATAAGCGACTGTATGTGAAATAGTAACCCTTGAAATCCTGTTTTGAATCACAGTCACTGTGTGCACGCCAGTTAATCACAATTCAGTCTGTTTGACAGTTCATCACAGAGATTATCCGCAAGGCTACAAATTAAACTTGCCAGATCTAAAATAAAATGTGATTAGTATTTCTACACATTATTAAGTTGTATGTTTATGGACTTAATGGATGTCTTGATATTCACCATTAGTGTGTCTGCTAGTTGTCCTTTTATTTTGGGACTCACAAGCTTTGTATCCTTTTTGGCCGCTGGTTTCCGCAGCAGCAGCAGCAGGAGGAGGGGGGGGGGTTGCCTTTTTAAAGAAAAGTATAACAAATCTGCAGGTGAAAATTGCAGCTGGCAAATTTACAGTTGATATAGATACGAAACACCGGATGAGGACACTGTACTTGTGCATGAACTCCCATTCTTTTTTTTTGTCCCACCAGTAGAATCTTGAAATCACAGAAGTGGTGTAGCATCAGTTTTTATTCTTTACCTTATAAAATGATGTCAGATTTGGTTGAAATGTGTGACAGCATGCCTCGATTGGCTTTAAATCGCACTGAAGTTTGGTCATAGTCTGACCTGTTGTGGGCGTGCCTGCTCTACTTTGTCTATCCAGGTTTTGCATCTGCTATGTATGCTGCTTTGAATTACCCAGTCTGCTCCCAAATCGCTTGTTTGCTTAAACTAGCAAACCCCTTTTCTTCATTTTCGGTGCAATTTATACCCGCCAAAAATGCTTTATCCTCCATAATTGATTGTCTCTGCGTGTCTTGTATTTGGTTGTGGTTGTTTCAGTATCAATGCCATTTTCTTGTGGTTTAACTCGCTTAACGGCATGGACAGGTTGTCATTTGAGCTCCCCCTCCCTCCCCCGCAATAATGAATCATTCTGAGGTTTTGGAACCTGTACACGTAGTACTCTCTAATTCAACATTATTATTATAAAATTAATAGTAACGTTGTTTAAAGCTTACAAGCTTTTTGTAGATTTTCAGTCAGTAGTGAAGTCAATTGGGAGGCAAAAAAAAATCAGGGAAGCTTAAAAAAATTACAATTCAAGTAATCCCTGGCCTTGTTGTCACTACTTGTTTTCTGAGCTTGAAATGAATTCAATTTGAATATGTTATGTGATATTAAATGTTCAAATGCTCAGTGTTCACAAACGGTGGCAATGGTGAAAAGGACTTTATGTTGTGCCCTCCTTGCACTATTTATTAGCAGGTCAAACCTATTGTGAAATGAGTGAAGGCAGTTCAATATTTAAATGAAGTCACTGGCAGATTGTTTCTGTAAGTTTAATACAGACCCAGTATGCTCTTGACCCCTGGGGATTATCTGGGGTCTGTGACTTGGCAGTGCCATTTTGTTTCCTACTAGTTTGTCCCGTCTCTCCGACACTATAATTAGAGAGTGCTCATCTGTTTGGCTTGCTCCCAAATCTGCATGGCTAGACCTGTTGCCATGGAAGCATCCCGCTGGGGCTGCTGTCAGTGAGCGCAATCAACACTTTATTTTGGCAGGAAAATCATTGCATTTTGAAATGTAGATAAGTGTTCAGCTGATTTCAATAAATGTATTTATTTAACAGGGCTCAGAGCCAATGGGGCCAGCGGGTGTTCCACAATATCATTTATTGGAGTTAATCATTTCTTTTTACCTTTGGCGTCGTATCAGGGTTAGTAGTCGTATATATCTATTTTATTCATGTTTGGGCTGCAAATCGTCTCTGGAGACTATAGAGAACAGATGTGAATGTTGTGGTGAATCCTCATGGCATCTGTGAGTCTAATTACACTTGTCTGTAGATATGATAGGCACTGCTTTCTCCCAGTAGATGATTTCTGCTCTGCGCCCTGGCTAGATGTGTGACGAATGCCATCTATTTGCACTCTAAGTTTAGTATAGTTTGGTCATTCGGATCAGTGAGTAGATATCCCAGGGTTGTGTAAAGTCTTAAAATGTGTAAAACTAAACAAAGATGGAAGTATTGAGTTTAGATTTAGATATTTGGCATATTGTGTCTTTTAGCTTGTATGCGATGGATGTCCATTTTAATATCCAAGACACCTCTGACATTTAACTGGGTAATTATGTTTAGTGGAAAGGATGTACCCTGTCATGTAGTATTTTTCATTTAGGTTTATGTGTCTTTATTTCTAATGTTCTACAGTGTATACAATGAAGAAAGGAATCTCCTTCGCCTCCGAGCACGGGAACAGAGGAACCAAGAAGCCAGCCAGGCCAAAGAACTCAACCTGGAGAATGTGCCACTCTTTGGGGAACCATACAAGGTAAAAAATAAAAAAAGTTTATCTTGTTTTTAATAGGTTGTAAAGATTCTTAAATTCACTAACAATTATGGGAGGAAGATCCCATAAACTCATGAATGCACAATGATGAATACAGAGGTAGTATACAATAAAGACATGCGAAAGGCTTACTTTAAGAACTATTATTATTCTTCATATTTTGGGGTAAAACAATGTGAGGAAAATGAATATAAAGAAGAAGTCAGCCAAAGCAAAAATGTGTGCCTTGAATAATGTCTAAATTCTTCATCTAAAGCTGAAGATCATGCAGCAGCAGTGTTCTAAGGACCGAGGGCTAAATGTGTTCAGTGTTTTTATGTTTAAGAAAGAAGGTTTTGTAAGTGGAGATGTCTTTCCATGTTTATCGTAACTAAATTACTGCCGCCTCTATTGCAGACAAACAAGGGGGATGAGCTTTCCAATCGAATCCAGAAGATGCTGGGCAGTTATGAAGATGTGAATCCCTGTTCCCTCACCACTGAGCCTTTACCTATTCCTACTAATGTTGCCCAATCACAGTCAAATCAGGGTCAGCCAAGAATAGATAAATCAACCAAAGCTCCGTTCCCTAACCAGCTCCATCACATGTCGAGCATAAACCAGAAATTCCCCTCTAGTAGCAGTTACTCCTCTCAGTTTTCGGCGATGTCTGCTGCCTCTTCTCCTAACCAACACGGACATTCAACCGCTCCCTCGAAGATTGCCTTTAACCACAGTCCGCTTGGAAACTCGGCACATCAACAAATAAGTGAGGCCCTTTCAGATATCGGGGAGCACATCAGCCCTCTCCAGGAAATGTCTGCGCTGTCTCCCAACGATAAGCTGCAACCGTTCCTACATTCCACTATCCATAACAGCACTGACCTTGATAATAAGGACACCTTTGATGGACATCGGCATCGAGAGTCCTCGGATGGCCTCTTCGAGTCCGCCGTCGCCATGGATGTTTCCGCCTCGAACATAAATCCGTCCCCGCAAGATGCATCTCTGACTCAAGCCGCCAAGACTAGCGCGCTACCCTCCCAGACCTTCCCTCCACTGCTGTCGTCGAAGCAGCCCTGTGTAGTCATGACCCAGAAGCCAACGGCCTATGTGCGGCCCATGGATGGGCAGGACCAGGTGGTCAGCGATTCACCCGAATTGAAGCCTTCACCAGAGCCGTATGTACCACTACCGGAGTTGATCAGCAAGTCCAACCTGGGTAAAATGAAGATACTGCCACCGTTTTTGGAGGTGAGTGTATTATCCGTAGTCAAAATGTCATAAAATTCCATTAAGTCCGGCAAGTAGATTGAATATTTCCTTTATTGCGTAAAAGAGAAGATCTGTCAAATCCGTACTGTTCATTTAAAACCACTATACCCTACCTTGACATAAATGTTACAAAGTGAGTAATCTGAGTTGATTAGTGAGCTTAGTGCTTCATATTATGTTCACAGATGGGTTAGAGTCGTACTGAGAGCGCTGCGTAAAAATACATTTTCCAAAATGTCGAACATATTTGCTTTCATAAAATGGCAAGAAGTTCATAAAAAGTCAAAGCGCACTTCTGAGCGACCTATAGTGTTTTTATGTCCGTCAGGCTCATGACTTTAGGGGTGGCATTTCAAAAAATAATAAAGAAGAATAATAATTCACTTCATGTGTGCA
This sequence comes from Colistium nudipinnis, assembly GCA_016785305.1. Lineage (NCBI taxonomy): Eukaryota > Metazoa > Chordata > Actinopteri > Pleuronectiformes > Rhombosoleidae > Colistium > Colistium nudipinnis. The sequence goes on from JAFBJU010000576.1 coordinate 1,885,486, forward strand.
CCGAGCAAAGATCAGGTCAGAGCAGTCATTCACCAACATGGCTTATCGCACATTTAAACACTATTTGTGTGCTTTTGAGGCCCGAGGGAAGTCCCGCTGATTATTTATCAGCTCTCACGTCTGGCCTCTGAAGATGCTGGACTGTGGACCGAGCATTGTGTTCCTGCTGATCTCAGGTTGTGCTCCGAAACCTCTTCATAGTTGTGATGTTTCTGCTTGATTGTTCAGGCGTTTGTATTGGCCTCGGGCCGTCTTTCTTCTGCAGAATTTTGGCTGAACTCCAGCTCGACTCGATTCATCTGTTCGCTGTCGCACATACACACGCGGCCACACGCAACCCTTGCACCTGCATCATGCCGCACCTCCCCCTTACTCTCCCGCAGCAGTACGGCCGCGTTGAATGTGCTGCCGTTTTCCCCGCTGGGACTACTCCAGTGCAGGATAGCTAAGCAGTGACTCATTCCTCCGTTGCTCACCAGCAATCCGCTCCTTAGTTGAATTCCACATCTGCACTTCTACGTGTGGACAAGTGGGATCTCATTTTTGAGCAGAAGTGCTCAAAGGGGGCGGGGGGGGAAAGGTAATGTGTTATTCCCCAAATTGGTCAACGTAACTCTGCCTTAGGTTAGAGGGCAGACTTCCTTGTGCAAACACAGCAGAGAATGGCAATCAGGCATCTAGTTTTACAGTTGGACTGGTGAGACGAGAGCCTAGTTTGGCGCTTCCAAGCCTCCGATTAACACTGTTTATATCAATACAAGAATGTTCCCTGAAAACGGGATGTACCATGTCAAACTGGTGTACATAGCCTGCCACTTATGTTTTGTAATGTGAGCATAGGCGGTATGTGACCACAACTGCCGGTGATCCCTTCACCGCTTGGCTCAGCTGAACAATATATGAGCTTTGTCACCAACTTGCATAAGTGCTCTGGGGGCCCCTTCAAATTGACCTTATCTCCAACATTGTCCGTTCAGAAGGAAAAACTGGAAGAGAGGATTGAAAACAAACTGGAATGCAGACTGTTGACTCATTCACACACGGTATCTATCCCTTGTTGGGGTTGGGTTAAGTTGCTATCTGATATAGGGCATTGCGTCACTTGTCTACTACTGAGGCAGTTAGTAGAGATGTGCTGAGGGCATTATATTAACATTATTGTTTTTCTCATGTTTTATCCTCTTATTTTATTAAGGTTGGTCTATTCTTCGTTTCTTCTCTGGATTTAGACAGTTCCAGTGCTTTCAGGGCTGAAACGCTGAGACGAAAGTGGGCATTGATGGTATTTGCCAGAAAGGGTGAAAAGGTGTTTCGAAGAGTGGCTGGGTACATTGCATGCCCGTCATAGGGCATAAGTCTGAGTTGTTAAAGGCACATCTTATGTTTGTTAGTTATCATAAGGTAGCTTTCTCCTGCCTTTAGGCTTACTTTTTATTTGCACACAGGTTTTCCAATGTGATTTCCGAAAATCCTAATTATTCTCTTCCTCTACAGACAAGGGCAAATGAAACGCAGTGTGTTGAGGACATCTTAAGGGTAGGTCCAGCTGTATAAAATTGTATTTATGTTTGACTGCTGTTGTTGTTATTGTTGTTGTTATTAGGCTTATTGTTATTAGGCTTATTGCACATTTAAAACTTCCCAACATGTGCCACAAAGGTAGTTTGCTAAAGAACCTTATGAACGTGAGCTTCTTTTCTCTAGCTGGCTCACAGTAGTTTTCCCTGCTCCTGTAATATTTTCTTTACTAGTGCTGCAATGTGTTTTTTCATTCAAGTGAACAGTGAGTTTTCTAATATCGTAATGATCATGTGCGCCGCTTGCTTAAAAAAAAAGAAAAAAAAGCTTCAGCAGTGTGACACTTTCAATATAATACTTCTGTTTTTTAGTTATTTCCTTTTGTACAGCATAAATATGTGTATCTCATTTACACAGAAAAAGGTGGATGGATACACTTTAATTCTATTCAGCACTGTGTTGTCTAGAACATGATTTCCCACATATCAATGCATTGTTTGGGTGATCCTTTGTTGGTAGCTAAAAATAATGCTATACAGCCTAATCCTACTTGTGTTCTTTCTCATTTATATGAAAAGCCTGGACTCCTTCATTGATGAAGTGCGGTTATCCATAGAAATGACATTTATTTTGCCAGGTGCTTTCCAATCTTTTCCGATGTGCATTTTACCATTTCAGTTGTGTGTTGATTATGTCCTTGTATTTAGTTCAAGACACACAATGTATAGGTGTAGAGATTAGGGGTGTAGCGTTTAATGTATTCGTACCGAATCGTCACGGTACGGATGTACGGTTCGGTGCATGCAGTCATATGACCAAAACAATGAATAATAGAATAAATATAAAAAGATGGCATACTGTAATTCCTCAAAATGCGCGCCCATCCGTCTACGCACTGAGGAGCTTCGGCCCGAGACTTCTGTTTACCGTGTGTTGTCATTACTTTTCCATACACATCTGACAAATTGGCCTTAGAGAGCAAGTGTGTATTTCACAGTCTATATGAATAGGAGTGTCCCCTGTGCCTACTGCTTCAAGTTATGCTATGTGCTCAAAAGTCTGATGCTATATGTCTGAAATATATATGGGTAGTATGGCTGTAGTTTTTTATAGATTTGCACCTGTTTCCTAGTTGGGCTATGCTTGTAGACTCGCATCACACTCTCATTATTACCCTCCACAGGAAATGACCCACTCATGGCCCCCTCTCCTGACAGCTATACGTACACCTAGTATAGATGAACCCTCCAAGTCCCCGTTCTCAGCCAAGGTAAGAGCAAATAGTTTGAGATTTATTATAAATGTATTGAATACATTATTTGATTTATTGTAAACTTAAATTGATTTTTTGCTTATTACCCATGTTGGAGGTGGGTTTCTTAATTGACCAAACTGTCTTTGCCAAATGTACCCTGCCTAATTGGCTTTGCAGTTGAAAGACAGAGAAATAAATCCTAATTCTTGCTCAGTCATAAAATGTTATGCATGCAAAAATCCCTCTCTGATTCTACCAATCAGTATCTGATTGTGATTTCGTGGAATCATTTTCACCGATTGTTGGTAGAACCAGTTAGCTAAAAACACTGCATGTGTGCAGTAGCCTTCAGCACTAGCCGAGGATATATAAAGTTTTTCAAGTTTCCCAAAGATGAACCAATTCTTTTGTGCTCCCTCCATGAAGTTTTCATTAGTGTCAACCTCAGGTAAACTTGTCACCTGTAAACATGTTTTTACTGCATGGCTGAATGTTACATTTGCAGTGGATAAAGTCACATTTTTTTGACTCCAGGGTGGACATAGGTAAAGTAAACTACCTAAATTGAAAATATATCTTTTAATTCAACTTGCAGAAATTGGTGGGCACCCTCATTCACAGGTTATATGACTGTGAAGCTGTTACTAAAAAAGAATTGTATTAAAAAAAAAATATATATATATTTTTATTATAGATTGATGAGCACGGAGTTCCAGCTTTTATAGTAGTGGCTAAGTGTAAGTTTGGTGTGCAAGCGTGCATGAAGAAAATGTATGACTCGGATAAAAACACCTTTTTTTTTTTTCTTCTTTCCTCAGGAAATGGAGCATGTCTCTTCGTGTCCTGGACAAAGTGAGTAATGAAAGGAAGCATTGTACAACTTGAAAAATTACTTTTCATGAAACCGTGTGAATCCTGAAGTCCTGCAAGATCTAAAATGAGCAGAAAAGTACCTGATGACAGATCAGCTGCAAGGGAGAAACTACTTCAAATTGTTGAATTGGTCAAAAAATATTAAAACACAAAGGTAGATGCGAAAACAAAGTGAAAACGTCATAGGATAGCATGTCGTCAAAATTTACAAAAATGAACAAAAAAACGCCTTACTATAGCCTTAAGTTTGGCCAAAAAGTCAAAAATGTCAAACCACTCGAAAACCGTAACATCGGCAGGCAATAAGAATAGGGTACGTGCGAAAATAAAGTGAAAACGTCATGGTATATTATGTTGTCAAAAACTACTACTGTAAAGCCTTATGTTCGGCCAAAAAGTCAAACATTTAAAACCCTCGAAACTCGTACAGTAGCAGTGGCCTGGGCCTAAAATTAGGGTAGATGCGAAAATAAAGTGAAAAAATAGTATAGTCATAGTATAGCATGTTGTTAAAAATTCAAACATTTGACAAAAAAGCACTTCTATAGCCTTATGTCGTGAAAAAAGCAAACATTTCAAAAAACTCGAAACTTGCACAGTAACATCATGAGGGCCTAAAAATAGACTACATGAAAAAATAAAGCGAACAAAGAGAAAACGTCATAGGATAGCAGGTCATAAAATTTTACAAAAACGCCTTAATATAGCCTTACCTTCGGCCCAAAAATTTGAAATTTTCATACATGTCAATAGGGTAGGTGCAAAAATGAAGTGAAAAAAGGGTAAAGTTCCTAGTTTTTGGGGACTTTTTTGTCGGCTAAAATAAGAAAAATACGACCCAAAAATGTTAAATGTTCAAACATGTCGGAAACACTCGAAACTCGCACAGCAGCATCGGAAGGGCTTAAAAATAGGGTAGGTACAAAAATCAAGTGGAAAAAAAAAAGTAAAGTTCCTAGTTTCTGGGGACTTTTTTGTCGGCTAAAATGTGAAAAAAACGCCTTACCTTCGGCCCAAAAATGTGAAATTTTCAAACATGTCGAAAACACTTGAATCTCGTACAGCAGCATCGGCAGGGCTTAAAAATAGGGTAGGTGCAAAAATGAAGTGAGAAAAGTGTAAAGTTCCTAGTTTTTGGGGACTTTTTTGTTGGCTAAAATGTGGAGGAAAAAAAAACGCCTTACTAGCCTTACCTTCGGCCCAAAAATGTGAAGTTTTCAAACATGTCGAAAAACACTCGATTCTCGCACAGTAGAATCGGGAGGGCTTAAAATTAGGGGAGGTGTGAAAATAAAGTGAAAAAAAGTATAAACTTCATAGTTTTCGGGGACTTTTTTGTCGGCTAAAATTAGAAAAAAATCGACTTACTATAGCCTTACCTTCGGCCCAAAAATGTGAAATTTTCAAACTTGTCGAAAACACTCGAATCTCGCACAGCAGCATCGGCAGGTCTAAGAAATAGGGTAGGTGCAAAAATGAAGTGAAAAAAGTGTAAAGTTCCTTGTTTTTTGGGACTTTTTGTCGGCTTAAATTTGAAAAAAACGCCTTACTATAGCCTTACCTTCGGCCCAAAAATGAGAAATTTTCAAACTTGTCGGAAACACTCAAAACTCGCACAGAAACATCGGCAGGGCTTAGAAAAAGGATAGGTGCAAAAATAAAGTGAAAAAAGTGTAAAGTTCCTAGTTTTTGGGGACTTTTTTGTTGGCTAAAATTTGAATAACAAAACACCTTACTATAGCCTTACCTTCGGCCCAAAAATTTGAAATTTTCATACATGTCGAAACACTCGAATCTCGCACAGTAGAATCGGGAGGGCTTAAAAAAAGGGGAGGTGTGAAAATAAAGTGAAAAAAGTATTAACTTCATAGTTTTCGGGGACTTTTTTGTCGGCTAAAATTAGAAAAAAATCGACTTACTATAGCCTTACCTTCGGCCCAAAAATATGAAATTTTCAAACTTGTCGAAAACACTCGAATCTCGCACAGCAGCATCGGCAGGTCTTAGAAATAGGGTAGGTGCAATAATGAAGTGAAAAAAGTGTAAAGTTCCTTGTTTTTTGGGACTTTTTTGTTGGCTAAAATTAAAAAAAAAAACGCATTACTATAGCCTTACCTTCGGCCCAAAAATGTGAAATTTTCAAACTTGTCAAAAACACTTGAATCTCGCACAGCAGCATCGGCAGGGCTTAAAAATAGGGTAGGTGCAAAAATGAAGTGAGAAAAGTGTAAAGTTCCTTGTTTTTTGGGACTTTTTGTCGGCTTAAATTTGAAAAAAACGCCTTACTATAGCCTTACCTTCGGCCCAAAAATGTGAAGTTTTCAAACATGTCGAAAAAACTCTAATCTCGCACAGCAGCATTGGGAGGGCTTATAAATAGGGTATGTGCAGAAATGAAGTGGAAAAAAGTGTAAAGTTCCTAGTTTTTGGGGACTTTTTTGTTGGCTAAAATTTGAATAAAAAACGCCTTACAATAGCCTTACCTTCGGCCCAAAATTTGAAATTTTCATACATGTCGAAAACACTCGAATCTCGCACAGTAGAATCGGGAGGGCTTAAAAATAGGGTAGATGTGAAAAAAGTATAAACTTCATAGTTTTCGGGGACTTTTTTGTCGACTAAAATTAGAAAAAAATCGACTTACTATAGCCTTACCTTCGGCCCAAAAATGTGAAATTTTCAAACTTGTCGAAAACACTCTAATCTCGCACAGCAGCATTGGGAGGGCTTTCGAATCTCGCACAGCAGCATCGGCAGGTCTTAGAAATAGGGTAGGTGCAAAAATGAAGTGAAAAAAGTGTAAAGTTCCTAGTTTTTGGGGACTTTTTTGTTGGCTAAAATTTGAATTAAAAAATGCCTTACTATAGCCTTACCTTCGGCCCAAAAATTTGAAATTTTCATACATGTCGAAAACACTCGAATCTCGCACAGTAGAATCGGGAGGGCTTAAAAATAGGGTAGATGTGAAAAAAGTATAAACTTCATAGTTTGAAAAAATTGTAAAGTTCCTAGTTTTTGGGGACTTTTTTGTTGGCTAAAATTTGAAAAAAACGCTTTACTATAGCCTTACTTTCGGCCCAAAAATTTGAAATTTTCCTACATGTCGAAAACACTCGAATCTCGCACAGTAGAATCGGGAGGGCTTA
>JAFBJU010000579.1:0-39336 GCA_016785305.1 Colistium nudipinnis
ATATATGACTGGGGTGAAGAAAAGTGAAAAAGTGACAAAAATAAAAAATGTGTATGTCGTCCAAAGTTTTACCAAAACGTCATAATATAGCATGTCGTCCAAAAATGTCAAAAAAGTCCAAAAAGGAAAAAAACTTGAAAGCATGCATAAATATATCCAAAACACTGAAATATATGAATAAGGTGAAGAAAAGTGAAAAAAATAAGAAAAAAAAAATGTGTATGTCGTCCAAAATTTGACCAAAGACGTCATAGTATAACATGTCGTACAAAAATGTCAAAAAAGTCGAAAAATGAAAAAAACCTGAAAACATGCATAAATACATGCAAAACACTGAAATATATGAATATGATGAAGAAAAGTGAAAAAAAGAGAAAAAATTATAATTTTGTATGTTGTCCCAAAAATTTCAGCAAAAACGTCATAGTTTTACATGTCGTCCAAAAATGTCAAAAAATGAAAAAAATTAAAAAAAAATTTGAAAACATGCATAAAAACAAGCAAAATGCTAAAATATATGACTGGGGTGAATAAAAGTGAAAATATTTTACCAAAAACGTTATAGTAAACTACGTCGTCCAAAAATGTCAAAAAATGAAAAAAACGTGGAAACATGCTTAAATACATGCAAAACACTGAAATATATGAATATGATGAAGAAAAGTGAAAAAAAGAGAAAAAAATAATTTTTTTGTATTTTGTAAAAAAAAAAAAAAAAAGAATCGAATGTCGTCCAGAATTTCAGCAAAAACGTAATAGTATATCATGTTGTCCAAAATGTAAAAAATGTCAAAACATTTTAAACACATGAAAACATGCATACAAACATGCAAAATGCTCAAATATATGACTGGGGTGAAGAAAAGTGAAAAAAGTGAAAAGAAATATATATATATATGTTGTCCAAAATTTGACCAAAGACGTCATAGTATAGTATGTCGTCCAGAAATGTCAAAAAAGTCGAAAAATGAAAAAAACATGAAAAAATGCATAAATACATGCAAAACACTGAAATATCTGAATAAGGTGAACAAAAGTGATAAAAAAGAGAAAAAATTATAATTTTGTATGTCGTCCAAAATCCTCATGTCGTCCAAAAATATCAAAAAAGGAAATAAAAGGAAAAAAAGGAAAAAAAATAAAAAATGATAAACATTCATAAAATCATGCAAAACGCTCAAATATATGAATAAGGTAAAGAAAAGTGAAAAAAGTGAAAAACAAAAAGAATAATTAGTATGTCTTCCAAAATTTGACCAAACATGTCATAGTATAGCATGTCGTCCAAAAATGTCAAAAATGTAAAAAAAAAACTGAAAACATGCATAAAAACATGCAAAACACTCAAATATATGAATTAGGTGAAGAAAAGTGATAAAAAAGAGAAAAAATTATAATTTTGTATGTTGTCCAAAAAATTTCAGCAAAAACGTCATAGTTTTACATGTCGTCCAAAAATGTCAAAAAATGAAAAAAAAATTGAAAACATGCATAAAAACATGCAAAACGCTCAAATATATGACTGGGGTGAAGAAAAGTTATAGTCATAGTATAGTATGTCGTCCAAAAATGTCAAAAAAGTAAAAAAAATATAACATACAACACTTCAAACATGCTAAGCAATGGCAGAATTGGTTAACGGTATGGTCGAGATCAAAATAGTAAAAAAATTGAAAAGCATAATAGTATAACCTGTGGTCCAAAATTTGACAAGATTTGTATTGTTTGTTGTCTAAGAATTTCAAAAATTAAAAATGTAAAAAACATCAAATTTACAGAAATGGGAAAATATATCAAAGAGAGGGGGAAAAGAAAAAGCTATTAAATAAATAATTGTCAGAGTACAGTATTTTGTCCAAACGTTTAACAAAAACCTCATAGTATAGTATGTTGTCAAAAAGAAAATGTAAAATGTGGAAGAAAAAAAAAGAAAAACAATAATTGCAAAAAGCGAAAATAAAAAAAAACTAAACAAAATGCATAAAAATATTTTGAGTACCATCGCTCCTCTGCAGACTTACCAGCCAGGAATCAGGAACACAGACCCTTCTCACAGACAATCCCATAGGCGGGTTGGCACATCCTGTTTTCACTTTAATGTGTTTTGGACATCATTAGTATGCTACCGAATAAACCACTATATCAGAATTTAAATCAATGTGGAAGCTTAATTAAAGTGCTTTTTTACACCCTGTGCTGTACTGTCCCCTCCTATTCCTCCCTGTCAGCCCAGCCTGACGAGTGCCACTTTATTCAATACTAAATATTTGACATTTAGATGTAAGCAATAGTTTTAAACGGGTCTTTGCCTCTATCAGAGGAGAAGAAACGGATAAGCTCTGAGATGCCACTTTGAAGCCCTGGAAATTTGTAATGAAAAATGTAACGTACAAGCGAGCAGTGTGAGAGGGTTTTAGGGGGGTTAAGCACAACGATTCATTTGACTCTGCATATATTAGGGACCGCCATTCAAAGACAGTGCTGTGTTTTTGTAATTTTCTTTTTAAAGTTTTTTGTAATATATTTTTGCTTTGATATACTGATCGTCCTGTGGCAGGCTGGTATGATGGGAAAAGGTGGGGGGGCGGGGGCTAGAGAGAACGAGCAGCCTCCTGGCCATAATGAGAAGGTCATGGCTCTCTAATTATCATAGGCAGCTCTGCAACATTCTTCCAAAGAGCTAAGCAACGCACCAATCTCAGATGATGCTCTGAAAGAACTACCTTCAGTCACAAATGTAAGGAACATTGTACATTAACAAACAAAATGACTTATTAAAACCACAAATTATACATGTACCTTCACTATGCACTTCTCATTTCTCACACAGACAAAAAATGGAAAAATCCCCCAAGTCAACCATATGCAAGTCAACGGTTGAACGCAAAGCTGCAATTTAAAACGACCCAACAAAGTGTTAAAGTTTACAGAAGGCCATGAGGAGATTGTTTTGTTGTAAATAGCTGATGTACAGCCAGTCATCTGAACTCTAAAGCTATTTCGTTTGCGGGGCTTATGCTACAGTATCTGAGCAAATAGGGCAAATCTGATGTTAATTGTTGTAAGCGTCTAAGCTGTTGCTACATTCACATTACATTTGAAAAGAGTGAAGAATATAAACTATGTATCCATAGGGTCAATCTGCTCATTGGGCAGAGGTTTTTGTGGAAACAAGCCTCCATATTTTGTAGAAACGGTACATTGACATTGAGTGATTAATCACCAAGCATAATTAATCCTCGTTGAAGTACAAGATACAGCTACAAGTCTATAGCGGCAAATGAAATATGTGTACATAAACTGTATATTAAAAATAAATACACTGAATTATGCAGAGCACCTCTTGCTTCCTTATTTTATATTCATATTATATAATTCTAAGTAAAGACAAAGGATCGACTGCATAATCTTTTCTTTCTTTTTTTACCATCCATAAATGAGCTGGAAAAAGGCATGAAAAATAGAATACAAGATTCATTATTAATGAAATGTTTGACACTTTAAACAAAAACCTACCTAATGTGCCGGGAGCTGAAAAGAAAGGGGGGAAATTATGCAGGTATTGTGACAGATTTGTTAAGAGGGGTGGATGTTCACTGGGTCCCTCATGCAAAAGGCAGGCCTATAATAATTGAAAAAAGAAGCAGAAAATGAATAGCACATAATCCTCAACTTTCCACTGGCTCCTCAGTAAACTGCCTGTGATTGAATCTAATTAAGCAAGCCACATTATGAGTTGTTGTGCTTGCACTAAAGCCATTGCCTCTTACATAGTTTAAAGCAGTGTCAAGTCTTGAAGAGCTTTGTAAGAAGTGTATACATACACAAGACAGTTTATGAAAAAAAAATGAAAAAAAAAGAGTGTAAACAAGTTAGAACTGAGACAGACTATTAGTAAATTATAGCATAATAATGCCCTTCAAGCGCTTATCGCAGTCTTTCCATTGGTTGTATTGGGGATGTCATAGATGGTCGGGAAAAAATATGACCATCATTGGGGATGTTTAACTAAGCTCCAACACAGCTTTATTTCGTCTTTGTGGAAATAAGGACAGCTTCCATTTGACATGTTTTTGGGATCACACGGGAGACGTTCTTTGGATTTTCTTGACATATCAGAAGAAAAGAACTTCATAATGTAAGACATTGCCAACAAATTTTCCAATCTACTTCTGGTGTCTTTAACAACTGTCCTTATGGAGAGTACAGTGCAGTCTGCTTCTGCCTCACTTCTCCTCCTGACTTATCAATCGACCGGCCATCCTGTGTGCTTGCGACCTCTAATGGATTTCACATGACAACTGGCCTGGGTCGGGACCAGAGCACGGGGCCCTCGCCGACTTGACAACCATTAGCCTGCGAGAAGGGAGGAGGGCGGAGAGGTTCTCCCGGTGTCCTGTAGCTGATGTGTCGTGCACTGAGCCGCCTCCCTCGGGTCAGGCACGGATGTATGCACTCTGACAAGCGTCTCGCTCCTTTCTCTGTGTCCCGACAAGCCTATTATCATGAGGTCCTGGGAATGTTGTGCATTCCGGGAAGTGGCACATAAAAGAATGATCAGGCAAAGCTTTCAGACAGAAGTCGCTCGCACAGGCACATGCTCTTTGTTGAGCAAAACGCGACGAGGGGCGCACCTGTTGAGCGTCCTGGCGGAGACCCAGGCACTCACACTTGGCATTATGTGCCTTATTATTTATATGGGGCTGTCAGCTAATAATGCATGGGTCCCTCAGCGGAGCACTTTCGGCCATCTTTGAAAGTCACGGCAAGAGGCACCCATGGTTTTGGAGACGTCAGGCATCTCACCAGGGTGTTGTCTGAACAAGTCATTCCCACTTATGCCGATATAATGCATCTGTGCGACCGTGAGCGCCGAGTAGTTTTCTTTAGCTCCCTTCACCGATTTACGTCTCCGTCTTCTTCTACTCTGCTTATTGCATTAGCCCACGGCCCACTGCCCAGCTGATGAGTCGGAGATATGGCGCATTGCATAAGCAAAGGTAAGGCCATTTTGCTCACAGCTTACTCATCTAAAAAGCATTGAAAAGCATAGATAATTCAACACTGTGGATCACGCGTGTCCTTTTCAACACTGGTAACCTGCTGGCATCGCGTGGCAACAACGCGGGCTCGTCTAATTCTCACTGTGCAAAAATAACGAGTGGAAAAAGTCATATTTATCTACCGGTGTTCCGGTGTTCCGGCGTTCCCATCGCTAATAGCGGTAGGCACCAAGAAGCGGCTTCAGGGCATTGTTGGCTGATCACGTGATAGGGCCATTCTTTATGCAAGAGCGAGCCCTGATTAGAGGGTGAGTTTTAATGACAACTAATTAGCCAACCTCTTTAGCCCTGGCGCTATGATCAAACGAGCTGTCATCGGGTACCTGATACAATGATCCTCTCACTCTTGATATGATATTTTATTCCTCTGCAATTATGCAGCCCCCACTGCACCACATGTGTTTATTGCCTCAAGCACACATGTCAAATTAAAGAGCAGCTTATGCACCTGATATTTAATTATTGCCTGCTGCACCACCACGCACAATGGGAAAATGTCAAAGCCAGCAATCTACAGTACTTCACGCGGCAATCGGTACGCCGCGATCACCGAGCACTCATGCGCATACACCGACACGCAAGAGAGGAATTTGAATATTGAATATGAATGGCAACATCATCCAGATTGTCACTGCTCAGTTGGCTTTTTACACTTCCCTTTGTCACTAAAGGGAATTCGGCATATGATGGCACGGCTTGGCAGGAGAAGAAAGAAAAAAAAAACTCCAAGCTAAGGTTTGCTTTCAATATGAATAAAAATCATAACAAAACATGTTAAATATATTGTAAAAACAGATGATTCATTATTGTGTGAGATTTAGCCCTATAAATGCATCTATTTCACACAGATTTTTTGCAATTCTTGTTCGTATTCAGGATACTTTTTTTTCAAGCAGTGGCAGGTTTGTAAAGCAACAAAAGTATAATTTTCCATCTGATGGAACCCACGTGCAACAGACAATCCTAAAATGATCCAACATCCTGGTTTCAGAAAATCTTATCTGGATCTAATAGGTTCCGATTTGTAAATCCCATATTTTGCTATTCAGATTCAGGTCAACCATTTTACTCGTGCCTATATTTGAATTGAGTCACCCTGATTTACATTTAAAAATTTCACTCAATATCGGAGCTTTGAATGCTCTGAATGATGTTTATGATGCACCTTAGCCTGTTGATAACCCGGACTAACCTCAGGTCTTCACGCAGAAAGATGCGGAAGAAAGCTTGAGCATATGTTTGTCATAAATGTGGCTGTGGTAAAAGTCAAGCTATAAACACTGCATTTCTGCGGATAATTGAATCATTTTGGAAAGAACCGAGAAAGTATAATATGTTTTAGAACTGATGAAGATCATTTCTGGGTCTTTGTTTTTTTTGTTTTATAGCTGCAGCAAAATGTGATTCTTGTTATTCTGCTGTTGTGGCCATGCCCTAAGTGTTTAATTCTTTCCGTTTCCTTACTCTCCAAGTGCTGTTCTATTGATGTTAAATGGGTTGATCTGTTAATCATACACTTCTTGAAAACAGATTGTCATGTTGGCAGTGTTTCGCTAAATACTTTATGGCTTTTTTAATTTTTTAATTCTCTGCTCTGTGCACATCCTACATTATCCTCTGGTCCTCACTCAAGTCACACGGTTGCAAAACAGGGGAGAAATGTTAGGAAACATCCTGGAAAACTCACACCTTATCGGCATAGTCAGCAAAAGATTTGTCGATGTTTACGTGGTAATTAAAATTGTAAATAAATCGGTCTTTGACACATATTTATATATGGAAGCAAGAGCAGGAATTGGCTGTTTCTTGGAGTTTTTTTATTCAGTTGATTAAAATATTAATTGCTCTGGCTGGTAAAATTAATGAGGTGATACTGCTGGAATGATTGACTTTAACACACCTCCTGTGTACATGTCATATCAAATAAATCAGAGAAGAACACTGAAATATGGAAGAGGTTAATTTACAGGTACTGCCTTGTAAAGATTTTGATTTATGGCATAGGCCACCGTGACTACGTTTATATTCATTGCTGTTATTGTGTGTGTGTGTGTGTGTGGGTGTGGCGGGGAGGGGGTAGTCTGGGTTAGATAGCCAAGCTCTATATGTCGTTAGCCATCCTGCTGCATTATAACAACCTAATGTACAGTGAGCGTCTGAGTGGTTGTATCATAGACCAGCAGAAGACATCACTTAACACAGGAATACACACCACTCTGACTCGGAGCCTGCTGGCTGCGCGCCCTGGTCCCTGGTGGTCAGCGTGTTAACTTACCACCTGCTCTGCTGTATGGTTTGTGACAAATGTTGATAGATGTTACAAGTTTATAGCGATAATTGATTGTTTAGGCCAGGAATCCCCACACGTAGACTTCATTTACCAGCGGCCTGTTTCTCATTTGCCAATTTGCCATCATTTATTGTGGCCATCACTGGTGTTCGTGTGCGTATGTGTGTGTGCATTGTCCAAATTGAGCATTCAAGACAGTGTGTTTGTACGAGTATTTTGTCAATTCTGAGAGACCACTCATACCTACATTTACATTGACATTACAATATACACATCCATCTCATGCATTCTAATATAGGATCAAATTAGCAGATATTCAAAGAAACGGAGGCATTTTTAGAAATAGCCTTATTTACAGTAAAAGTTCATGCCGACTTCATTTCATTTCATTGAGAACCTTGACCAGGAAGAGATGGCTGTGCCGTTTGTGGAATGCTCTTACACTCTGCAAGTCAGTAATTACTCTTTTTACAAACATGCCGTGTGTATATAAAAGCTTTAACAGGGAGGAACCGTGTGGTCTGCCCAAAGCCCCTCTGTAGGGGAGGCGCGTTGCGGACAGCACCTGTTCCGTAGATGCAGGGAAGGAATGTAGACTGAGGAAAGTTTTTTTTCAGGGTGCCCCAGATGCCAGTATAACACAGATGTTGTAGTGTTGCTCCAAAACCACAATCGCAACATATGGTAATTGCTGCGGAATTATTTTCTGGCCTGCTCTCTAACCAGGGACTGATAAAATGGAGGAGTCAGCTACCGATGCTCTGCGGAATGAACACCTGCCAAATCTAACTACGTGAGATGTCAGTCCTGTGAATGAGGGGCCACCAGGTAAAGCCATTAGGGCTGCTGATGGCCAGAGCAATCTGAGAGGCCATGGGTGAGCGAATCCACAGATGTTTCTCGCGACATTCTTCACAAATTTGATTGTGATCCTTCGTGTCCTGAATGTCCTCCTGAATGCCCGTTCTTCAGGCAGAAATACAGACGTATTAATTGCATGCATTGATAGAAGAGCTAATAGATGTAAAGATTACATTTAAATTGGAAGCTGGGACTGCAAATAAATAAATGAACGGAAAGCGGTTGATTTTAGGCGACCGTTGCACTGCATTCAGAGTAAATTACAGTGTTTCTAAGCGTATATTGTGTTCATTTTTGAATTTATAAAAAGACCATTGTGGTAAAATTCTGATTTAATGTTCTACTCAATTTCCACACAAATTTAGGTGTGATTATTTCTGGTTTTATCAGCAATCGCGGACCAAACGTCAACACAAAAATCCACGTGGTGCTGTGCTGCCCTCCTATCGCAAATAGAAGAAGCTTGTTTGACCTCTAAGTGAAAATCTTCAGGTGGGAGTCTTAATGTAAAATATATGTCTATTTTATGCCCAGTGGAAGCAGGGGGCGTTTATGAGGTTTTGCTCCCTGAGCACCTCAATATTTTAAAATATTCCGTGTCTGCCTCGTAGACCAAACTGTTCCAGACTAACTATGAGCAGAATCAGGAATGTTTTGTATATCCCCATGGGGGTCCACTGTAATGGAAGAGAATGAGCTGTAAAATGCTTTAAAAAAAATAATAATAATGCACAAAATAAAAAGTCTAAAATCCAGACACTGCCAAAAGACAAAAACTAGCTAGACAACCATGTTTAATTTTTATATCATTATAACAACACGCGAACCATACAAAGCAAATGCTTTCTTCACCTTTGTGAGGCTGCCAATAAATCTGCACAAGATTGTACTTAGCCGTCAATAACCTTCCAGGAATTTGTAAATGCAATATACTGCTCGAATCAATTTTTAAAACTGTGCTGCCATCATAGAAATGTCCTTTTTTAGAAAATGCCAATGCTTTTATTGCCTTTACGCTCTCATCGCGAACAAAATGCTGCTTCCCCGTCAAATTGACTCATTTCCCAGTGTTGTTGAGGCACATCTAAAACATAGTTAGGGTTTTGTGAAGCATTCAGCAATATCCAGGAACAGCATTTTATCTCACTCCAAGGCGTGACTTACCAGTCACCCAGATATTCAATCACTGAGCTTTCTTAATTGTAAATGTTCAAATGTGGTTGTTTTGCTCTGGCTATTAGCTTTGCAGAGTGTGTGGAATGTGTTTCTGTTTCAGCACAGTTGAATTCAGCCATTATTCATCCATAGCCCAGAAGCAGCCGATGGGCTTGGTTAGAAAATGAGCCCCGTTCTGTTTCTCAAGTGAATGTTTTTAGTCTCGGGTAAACACACACGCTTGTATACACGCATGCCCTCACACATACCTACACACACACACTAACACACACACACACACACACACTGCAAACTACAGAGCCATACCAGACACTTGAGCGGCGGAATAATTTAGAAATCAGACTTCCTCTCTTCTGAGTTTTTGGCTCCACCATCTGGTCTTTACGGACAGCGTCTCAGTCCAGCACATGCACTTGTGTCAAAAAATAAAGCCGCTTAGACAAAAGATAAAAGTCGTTGTGCACATAACACGATAACCCTTTAGTAAAAAAAATGTTGTTCTGTAAATTGAATATAAATTGAATAAACGTATTCAAAATATGATTACACTAAATGACTAAAACCTGGCCTCGTAGCATGCAGACAAGATCCTTTTTCTCAGACATTAGATGGCACAACATGAATGACTAACAGAAAGGAGGAAAATGCCATGGAAATGTTGACAGTTCAACAAATGAGGATTTATTTAGGGGTAACAGATCAGCATCCAATGCGTCTGGCATAAATAAGAGTGAGTTTTTTTGTTTTCCAATTTGCAAGGAGGAGAAGAAAAGGAGTAGAGCCCCGGCTTTGCATGGCTGTCTTCAGAAGACTAAGTTTATTGATTGGTGGAAATTGGAATGGTGAGGAGGGGGATTTTGCACACCAGGGGGTAGACTGGTAAAGGAAGGAGGGTGTCTCACTTAAAACGATCTCATGTTATGGCAGCCTTTATTAAGACTCTTCATTTGCTTTTGAAGACAGGCTGGGGGGGGGGGGGGTGGGTCCGGGGGGGGGGGGGGGGGGGGGGGGTCCGTCCTGGCAGGTTACAGACGCGTGGCGTCTCCATTGCTTATTGTTCGACTGACAACGTCCTTTGAAAAAAAAAAAAACGCTTTTATGGCTCTCTGTGTGTGATTTACAGGTAGGCGTCTGTATTTTTGACTATACAACCACCCCTGTAGACAATTTAAGAAATTAACACTGCAAGTGATTTATCGATGGAAGCCAACACCCTCTCCAAGACATCAATCATTTTACAATTATAATCAGTTACAAATGCACTGATCATGCTGCCTTATTTGGTGGATGCAATAGCACAGCTGATCGTATATAAATTATTCTCTTTCCATACAATGCTGGTAAAAAAAAAACATTTAAGGCTGAAGGCCTCTCCGTGAAAATTTGAAGAAGAAAAACATGTATATTTCTTTTTAAAAAATATAGATTATTTAACAAACGCCTCACTCCCAGATACTAAAAGTCAAATTGATAGTGTTTGTCTGTCGCAACCTCCATGCCTCTGCGGGTGGCTCTAAAGAAATATTTCTTTACTTTCCATTCCCTCATTTATCCTACATATCATTTATAAATTAGCTGAAAGATTTTAAAAATGTTCTTCGCGCATTTTATCCCTCAAACCTAGAGTAGCATAACTTTTCAGGCCACAGTGCAAATGAGGAGCAACATTGGACAGAGTGTCCAGGAGCAGCACAAGACATGATGCAATTGTGTAATAATTATAACAATAGGGGCTGTGAAAACCTCACAAGACAGTCAATCCATTCTCACTCCATCTTTAAGTTTGAGCCACTAAGTTTAATAAATACAAAAAATGTCTGTTGTCGGGGAATTTGCCTAATAAAATAAGAGATTAACCTTAAATGGACAGATGAATGTTAAAGTCCCAACTCAAAATCAAAATCCACACAATGATCCAACAATGCGTCTTATTTTACATTGCCACATTTTACAAAATATTGTTCTTTGTGTATCAGTCGAAACTAGCTTTAATACATTCATTTTAATTATTAACAATGTCCTGTCATATCAAAATTTGTTACTACTGGCCAAGAGAGCTGAACTGTGTACAAAACATGTCTGACAAACTGTAAAATTGGACCAATACTAATAAGTGGGATTATATTGTTTGGTGAAAATATCAACTGAAATTTAGGCCTGTCTCTTGAGGAATATTAAAGAAATTCTCGTGTTACACTTTCTTCCTCTCCCAACACCATTCTGCTGTTACTGCTGGTGAGAACTGGCAGTGGGCCGCCCCCCATTAAAGCAATATTGGGGAACTAACCATGCAGAAAGCAGCAGACTTAAAGTAAACTTTTGCTTCTAAATGGATAGGCGGTGAACACTCTCCCTGGGGCTTGCTTTCTCATGACAAAAATGATATTTGATGCTTATAGACCAACTTGCCAGGGCTGGCCAAGATGAAATCCTCATTAACTGGGTCTCTGCCAAATTCAGGGCTGAGTTGGACCTTTACACAAGATACATGTCCAGGAGTTTTTTTTTTTTTTTTTTTTTTTTTTTTTAACATTTAAAATTCCAGTTCAACTGACCTCAGAATGCCTTTTAATGCATATACCTTCAAGCATTTATGTGCAATAAAATACTATTTCTCATTTCAGGTCCATGTTAGACTTAGTACGCAAACAACAAGCAGGAGAAATAGCCTCCTTTAGGTAAGCACAACTAAATAAATGATGGTGAATCACACAACATATATTATTGCCTGGCTGAATTGTACATGCATATACGCAGACATTGTAAATTTGGCAACCTGTGCCAGCACTCTGTAGAAGGCATCTAATGAATGCTACTAGATTGCTTTTCAGACCAAATTTAGCTGGGAATTTTATAAATCTCCTCCCTCTCCGGCAGCTTCGGGTGACAGCCCCACACAAAGAGTTTTTAGTAACTACAGAGACTACAGAGAAACTACATTTCACATTCAGATTGAAATGTTCAATATAGTCTGTTTTCATCGAATACAACTTGACTGCTATAACTACGTTGTTTCCTTCATTAACATCAGCCTGCCTAGACTTTTAGTGAACTACAACTGGATTAATATAGGTCTAATACAGTTCCTTTATGCCAAGCCCTTGTCTAAACCAAACCCCAAAAAATCTTCTTACTGCCAAACCAGCTAAATTAAGGTCAAAGACGCAGCTTCATGGATTTAAAAAATCGTTTCGAAACAGAACGCCCCTCGATAAGTGTCGATGATCTAGGGGAGAAAATAAAGAGTTGGAACAACTGAACTAATGTCCTGGTAAGTTTTTGGTTTATTCTTTAAACACACCAACACACTGTGATATTGACTTACTATAGTAATGCACTGAACTAACTTTTTTTTTTTCAATAACAAATTGCAGACCGATCCCCTCTGAATACATTCTTTTACAATCATAAAATTACAATGGACTTTACCAAGGTCCACAACTCATCACACAACCCATTCATCTCAACTCTTATTATGTTCATTAAACCTTCCTGTTTAGCGATAAAGTGAATCGGACATTTATGATGCACAGCAAAATCTAATCGTTTAAATGTCATGCTAAAAAATTGAAAAATGCGCAATCGTGCTTTTCCACTAATCACAGTAAAAAGAAAAGGCAACGTAGAAACAGTAGAGGTTTAAACACAAGCGTAACATAAGAGTAATTGGCAATTTGCTAAGCACTTAGGACAACAGTCCCCCAGAACTGCACAGTAAAGAGGCTCCTTTGTCTAATTACACTGATACAGGAGGATTGTAATCACAGCTAAGCTTTGTTGTTGATCTCACTAATGATACTTCCACGCCTTTGTAGGGTGGAGTGTTTAAACTTGGGTTTAAACGGGACATGATTATAACAATGTCTCTAAGCCCCTTCAAACCACCCTTGCTTAGCAATTCAAGAATGAAGAATAACTAATTCAGAACTGTGTGATATTCATGTTTAGAAAGTTCATATGGCCTTAAAACATTTGTAATGAACCTTATCCCTGGAGATTCGCTCCCAAATGAGTAAATAATACCATTGTAATGGAGTAGAACCCTGCCCCCCATTTGAGGCGAATCCCCTATTAGTAGTATAAATCTGCAAGGCTTTGTGGGTAATTAGCGAACATGCTCGGGAATGTTAGCAGGGCTTGGCAGGTATGTTTGATCAGACGCAAGCGGCATAATCATTGTTGACAGAGAGAGAGATGGCAGAGGGATGGAAATAGGAGGGCAAGTGGGTGGAGGATAGAGAAGTGTGAGGGGCAGGCTTTACCACACCACACTCTTTTTGGTCGTTTCAAAGCAAGCACGTTACAAGGTAGCTATTGCTTGGACATCTGACAGAAAGTAATTATTGATAGCTGACTTTTTTGGACAGTATTCTGAGTTAATGTGAAACACCACAACGAAAAAGGTTTTGCAATTAGCCACGAACAAGAGAGTGATGATGCAAACTAAGATATAGTCAGAAATAATGCAGGGCTTGTGCAATGTAGTTCTGACCCAAAATGAACTTCTTGAAAGCCAGATTTTTTTTTGTTTGTTTTCAGGATCACCTCATCGTTTAATGTTGTCCATACCTAAGATTATGGTTTTGGTAAACTGTAAAGGTGATGCATATTGGACTCATCAAACGTAAATCAAATGGAATTTAATGACTACTCTTAAACACATCTTATGCTGCTGAATTATTAATATTATTGTGTGTGGGTTACCGTGGGCTCAACGAGGCCTAATTAGAGGAGATACAGTAAGCTCATTTGGAGACGCCAGAAGCATAGTTTATATATAAGAGCTAATATTTGAAAGTCAAATTAAAGTTGAAAAGGCCTGTAATAACTGTTAATTAACTCTGGTTTTGTTTTTTTCCTTTGACAAACTTGAATTGAGTACAATATTCACAGGCTAGCCCTTAACATTTCGGACCACAAAGATACATTTCAAAGCTTTGAATTATTTCGTTTGATGTGGGTATTCTCTGTAGATTAGATATTATTTTAAGATCCCTTTGTTCAAAAATTCATTTTTATTATCGCTGCATGAAATGCATGGCAATTCCCCACATAACTAACCATTGGTGCAATTAACATCTTCGATCGAGTTCATATTCCTGATAATTTATACAGACTATGCACCTCCCCTGTGATGGCTGGCAGGGCTCGACTCTACCACAGCTGCCTTGCATTAACAGCAGAAGTTTCATACTGGGGAAAATGGAAAGTGAAACTTTAATGAACAGGACCCCACTGTCATGATAATAAAGACTTTAAAATAACACCGAAGCCAGTTCAACAAGCAGGCCAACAGCAACGCCAGGGTAGTGACATCAAACCAATTAAGACTGACGATAAATATGAACAGGAGTGCGTATTAACAGAACATGACTGGGAAGCCAAGCTGTAAACAAGCGCTAGATGGCTGATCATTAAATCTGTGTCACACAGCGCTGCACATCAATGGCAGAGACAGAGATTCGAGCACTAGAACTAATCCTTCTTTTGGGCGGAAGGAAGCGCTGCCTACGTCGCGCACACAGAAAGGACACCGGTCAATAATGCACGTAGCATTTACCTTTCAAGCAATGAAACGGTTTATAATAGCAATTGAGCTTTTGTTGAAATCATTTCTTCTCAGGACTTCTCACACCTTGAACTATCTGTATTTGCATTATTATTGACCACATGTGTAAAAAAAAACACAAGAAAATTATACAAATGGTTACAAAAAAAGCAAGCAAAACAACTAATGAGACTCAGTTATCTTTATACTGTAGCAAACTCACTAATAACCACATGAAAGTCTCCATCCAGCATTTTCTTCATGAAATGTGGCTGAATATACAGAATGTGGACAAAAATACACATACATAAATATATGATGTCAATGGTAAGTCAATTTGACAACTGCAACACTATAAAGCCTGGGTCAAGTTAAAGAAAACACAACTTTCCACTGTTACAAAACCGTAGTGTACGTATGCATTTTCTACAGACGGCAGCCAAAAACATTACCAGGTTGCATTATGGGAAGGATCCAATATATAAAACCCTTTCTACAGGCTAAACTGTCCGATTACTTTATCCCTAACCGGTTTTGATTTAAAAAAAAAATTAATTGATTTTTTTTTTTTTTTTTTTTATCAATTCATTTACAGAATGTATCCATAAAAAATGCAAAAACAGATCTATTACCAATTAACAGCCATATATACACTTGCAATTCTCAGCGTATATGGTATAAAGTAAATATGGACCATGATTATCTATCTCAAATGTATTGCAAATCATGTATCTCAAAGTATGCCATTCACTCTGACCTCATCCTTGGCACAATAGCGTGGTTACCATTAATTTGGCTTCAACAATTTAACCGGCTTGGCTGCCTGGGCATACCAGGGTTGAAAGTAACAATAATCGTAAAAGGCTGAATCTGAAGCCAAGTTAAGCCCACTTCCTTCCACTATACAAAGGCGGGAAATGGGAAACTTTCAGAGCTGCTGAATGTCACGGTTGCTAATAAATAGGCAGGATTAACGCATACCTTTTAATATTCGCGCTGCTTAATGGGCTGACAGTGTTGAATTATCTATAGGTCTCAGTGATTCAAAAAGGACCATCAAACCCAAACTTGAGAGCAGTGTCTTGTAATTGAATAATACATTACATGTGGCAATTATTTCTGTTAGAAGCAGACTGAGAAATCAATAACCAAGGGATCAAATCAAGGACTGTGAAGCTCTTGTTTCTATTCCCCTTGTGACCAATTACATCACCACAGTTTAAACACCTGCAGTGTCACAGCTCACGGTGACACTTTCCTGCACACTCTCACACCCTCGCTGTCTCTCACACACGCACACACACACACACACACACACACACACACACACACACACACACACACACACACACACAGACGGGAAAAATGTGTTAGACAGATGCCGAAGAAGACTTTGAGTAGAGAACACTGCCTACACAACACTCGGATTTCAATGCGTACTGATTGACTAATAACCCACATTGAGATTTCTACGTTCTGAAATCTCACCTAAAGTATTTGGGCGCTGCTGTGTGCAAAATGAGCTGTGCATCGAGACATAACTTGTAAATATGGAATGATGGGAGAGTAATGCATCTTTGTTGAGATAATATGCACTCACAGCCTGACCTGGAGTTATAAATTATGCACTGCTTTTTAGCTCCAGGCAGTATCCTCCCATGACATACGCGGCGCTGATTAAGAGAGAGCGTGAAATGGGCCTGTTTTGATGAACATATCCCATTACACAATGGCACAGCTACCGCTGCATCGCATAGAACACGCACGAGGTGGCAACAAGCCTTTGTCCACCGGGCGGCCTGTTGGTATTGGTGGATACAATTTGGGTTGATCTGAAATATTCACAGCTCCTAAAAAGGCTGATATCAGGTCTCATTAAATCTTGATGCTCCTGGTGAGTAAAGAGAATACTGGCTACATCAAAGGCCTTGTTATGTCCAGTGAATACCAACGAACCCGGCGCTTCTCTTCGGCAGCGTCTGCAGCCTGGAAGAGCAGCAACGAGTCTCGTTGACCACTGGGACCCTTTCCCGGACCTTCCAGCTCCGACAGGAGGCTTCTCCACAGCACCAGGAAAAATGTAATTATCTGCTCTAGCGTGTGCGGCATTGTATTTCATCTCCCCTCTGTGATGCTCTGTGCGCCGACATGCCTCCTCTCATCTGAGAATGGCTTGTCAGAACTCAAACTGTCAATACCGCACAACACACACAGGCTCACCCAAGCAATAATAGCCTGGAGTCAAAGGATACGTGTTCCACGGATGATTGATTATTATTCCCATTTGTTTTATTTTGTTTGTCTGAGAGGGAGAGACTGAGAGCAGGAGCTAAATAGAGAAAGGGAGGGAGAGAAAGAGAGCTTATGTGCGTGCAAAAGAGAAAAAATAACTCAAATAAAGAGTGGGTTCTTTTCAGCGGGCTCCCTTTGACTTATTTATTACTTTTCCAAAATTGTTTTTATAAGCAACAAATCAACATGCCAACACAACACAACTAGGGCCATGAAGACAAACAACAACACCTATGATATGATTATCTGACCAGCACTCAATACAGAAGAACGGTAAAAACACTACGGTGGGGCACTCATAAACTTATCAAGGAGAAAGGCAGCGTTCATGAAATAAAAATCACCGGCAGAAGTGCGGATCCACATTACTCTGATGTGGAGAGGGAGAGTGCAGTGCTGGAGCAAGTTTTACAGAAGGTTAAAACATCCACAGGCTAGTTGAATGAAGACATGCACAACCAAAGGACTTAACATCAAAAGAACCTGTGTTTTCAGCTATTCTCTGTGGTGGGCTTGCTTTGCATATTTCATGACGGTGGATTTCATTTCTATGTTCACCTACCTATTGATATGTGCAAAGCCTTTTCTTTTTTTTTGTCTTTGAATTAAAACGACCTTTCTTTGCTAAATGTGACCTCCTGATTGGATGTTGAGCACAATTAAAAGTGTTGTCCTTTACTGTAGCGAGTTCTTCCCCCAAAGTGAAGCGCAAGAATAAGAACGCATTTGTTTCCCTCCACATAAAAGCCTCCAGGTGACCTATGGTTCCAGCCAGACCTTTAAAGAAATGGTGGACAATCAAAAGGACAAATGTGACGGGCCTCCTGTGTGAGGTACAAGATGAATGCGAAACCGAGCGTCGGTTCTGTGATGTCTTTGACCTGATAGTTCAAAGCTGGACTCTGGACTCTGGACCCCCGTTCAGTATGCGTGCGCCTCAGACAAAAGCTTTGTTCATAATAAAGTAAATCCACCACATTGTTCCTTTGAGCCGAACACCACCACTTCAACAGGGAGGGCACGCCCCAGACACGGTCAAAGCATTAATGTATCCCGACATCACATATTTTCACGTTTATTATTATTATTATTATTATTATTATTATAATTGTGAGCATGACGTGGCCTGCCAAAGTTACGCAACTCAACCCGAAGAAATCCACGCCGAGCACAAACTGGTCACGCACACCATCGTCGTAAGGCTTATGTATACAATATTCTCAACAAGTGCAGCCTTGTAACAGGGTGCATAATGCTCCTCTGTTTCACAGGGACAGGTTATATGGTGGCGAGGCACAAGGTAGTAAGCCGAGGCGGTGCGGGACGCCGGCCCCTCCCCGCCCCCGCTCCACCACCCGTGCTTCGGTATCAGGAGACGTTAGGAGGTGCTCCAGCCTGCGGTCATAGTTAACCGCGGCGTAGCAGCGAAGCCTGCCTGCTATGGTGCCTACATTCCTCCTGAGACACAAGGGTGAGCGGGGCTTTGAAGTTAAAAGTGTGGCTGGGAGACAATATGAGCAGCATGTGAGCCTCTATCTGTGCTACGTGCAACGTGGGGCCAAAGGTGGGATGTGTGATGGTGTCCTTACTGTAGCAGAAAGAAGTCTCTGTGTTAGGTGACCACCACGTTACACCATACAGCCTGTGTAGTAGCCATTTGATTGCAAAGGCTGTTTATTTATGCGATAGCATTTACCATGTACAGTAGGTTAAACAGAAGATTGCCTGCAAGGTTATGGTTCGAGCATCGATAGAAATCTGACAAAACACTAAATGTTCACGAATAAAACTGCTTTACAATTCATCCAGCTTTGTATGGATTTTGTAACACATTTTGTCACAACCTTAATCCTTGATTCTTTCATAACCGACAAAAAAATGTTAGCGTGAGAAAATGCTCAATACATATCTGTGGTAATAAATGTAGCCAGTTGTGCAGCGAGATTGCGACTTGAGCTTCTGTAGAGGCGTGCATGATCTGAGGACACGCAAGACAAGATGGATATCATAACATTACAGCTATTTGATTATCCAGCAAGGTCCCATGACGCTGCCCTAATGAGAAGTCTAACAATTAGGACTACATGTTGTGTGGGTCTCCTATCAGGGAATATCAGATAGGCATCGTTATCAAACATAGTATCTTATAAACCCCTCTGTCATTTACAATTAAACAGATCAGCACCAGCAGCATGCATATCTGAACTGAGGGCCTGCTTTACATTTCAGAGTGCACACAGAGCATTCCTATGCCTACAAAGAGGGCCTTCAGAGAGAACGAGGGAGAGAGAGCTTGTGCATGTGTGTGCACAAGGAGCAACATTTTTGACAAAGCACAAAGCAGTCCTTGCAGAGTCTGTTTAATGTTGTTTTTAGACATATCTAAGCCACACTGTAAATATGGCCAAGTAATTACTGAAGTTTTGAAAGTGACCCAAAGGGCTGTAATATCTAACCTGGGTGTTGTGAAGCTGAAAGTCAAAGTATCATAAGTGTGATAGCATTCTTAATTTGATTTATTTTTAAGTCAATCAATAGCAATGCATGAATTCAATATTAAAAGGGCAGTTCATTGACTTATTGGTCTTATTGTGATTTAGCTGCCAAGAGCTAAAGCAGTCAACATAAAAAAGGGTAGAGTGATTAACATTATTGACAGCCATGGGCACTGTGAAAGGCATTGTTATGAAAAAATATGTATCATTTTGGGAGACACAACATGCTGTCATTTAGTCTTTTAAAATGTTCATCATCAAATATCATTGTCTCACATTGCTCTAGTAACCACCCCATTTAAAGCCAGTCCTAGAATATTCCATAATTGCAATAAGATAAAATAAAATAATCCTTTATTGTCCCACAGTGGGGAAATTTGCAATAACAATACATTATTTTATCAGATTTACAACTAGAAAGAAATCGCCTCTTAATGAATGCACTGTATAAACTGACAAAGAAAGAAAGAACAGCGAGAATAGCAAACAGTTTTTTTTATATACACTCTTATTAATAGAACATGAATTACTTAAGTGGGTATAAGTTCTGTGGGTATTTGCTGCCATCTTGTGTATCTGAATTGACATTACACTTCTTAAGACATGTACTTATTTCCTCAAAGAAGCGTTACATATTACTACATAAATCAATTTCAATACTACGTTATCTGCTTCATTTTCCTTAAAGAACAGTTTGCTTTTCAAGAGCAGGATGGATATATAAACAATAAGCCACAACATTTGCATCGGTAACGTAAATACTAAGAGTACATCTATAGATGTACAAATAGAAATCCAGAAAAGTCTTCTCTTTAAATGTATTGTTATGCACAACGATAATCTTGAAATCCAACTGGAATTTATCAAGATTAAGATCACATAGTTAGACCCTGAAACAACATCAAATTAAAACCAGTAGATTTGGCTGTAGTGTTCACTATATAGGCACATTATGAATATCGTTACTGATGCCTGTTGCAAAAAGTCACGACGACATTAGCATAAGCAGCCTCACTGACAGAACAAAAATTCAAGAACGCTTCACCAGATGACTTCCTTATACATTGTACAATGAACACCGCATACGGACACACACACTACAGGCTTCGGAAAGCCCTGCATATGAAAACGTGTTTGCAGAAATGTATAGACACACAAAACATGCACAAGAAAATGACAAGTTTGAAAGTCATGGCGTATTTACGGCAATATTGATATCACAAATATTTGCGAGTTACTTTTGATCTAGTATTTTTTTCCAGAAAGGTTGACTGAACACTAAACATCCTGACTGGACGAGTATGGACACATGAAGTAGGTGATTTTGATCAAATTGTTGCACAAGAATTCTGCTTCTGAGCCTTAACCGTCCGTTATCTCCATGCCGTGTCAAAATACGCACGCACCACCACCACCAGAGGAACGCTGCATACG
Source organism: Colistium nudipinnis (assembly GCA_016785305.1). Lineage (NCBI taxonomy): Eukaryota > Metazoa > Chordata > Actinopteri > Pleuronectiformes > Rhombosoleidae > Colistium > Colistium nudipinnis. The sequence goes on from JAFBJU010000579.1 coordinate 21,160, forward strand.
TTGCCATAGGGTGGCACTGCAGTGCAAAGAAAGGCAGATTGTGGGCTCTTTTGCGTTGCACTTGACCTTGATTGTGGAACTTTTCGTACAATGACCAAAATGTGTCAGGGCACATGAGGCCAAGATTACTTTTTATGGTCAAATGAAACAATAAACAGTATGATGGATATCGCCAAAATTCAGAAAAAAAGCAAACGAGATAACGCATGAAAGCACATGTATTTGGAAACATTTAACTTGGCTTGCTTAAGGTTTTGCAAAACGCACAGAGGAGACATCCATCAGAAAAGCATTTAAGTGGTCTAGTTAAAAACTACAAGGTATCTGGATGGGTCCTAAGTCTTGCGAAAAAATCTGAATAAAGAAACGTTCCACCCGCTGCTCCAATATCGCTGTGTAGTGACATTGACGTGCAGCGAGTAGCTTCCAGTAATAAACATTGATTTAAAATCATTGATTTTAAAATAATAATAAAAAAACACACATTACTGAAAATGTTTATAAAAAAAAAAAAGCATTCGTTCAGAAAGAAGTTACCGACATTCAAGCCCTGCCTCTAGGAATCACAGCGCAGGTTGTGAAAGGTGACATCAATTATACGTTTGTGTCCAACTCACAGTCTTAAAAGATAACACGACACCATTTTAACACACTTCAAATATTGCTGTAAAGATGCAGCCCCTGCATCATCACACAGATGAGCTGTAACATGCTGGAGATGTGTGTGTGTATATATAAACTAAAAAATCTGAAGTTCATTACGGTCCCGGCATGTGCAGCAAAGCGCACCTTGCAGTCAGCCGGCGCGCGCATGAGGTGGGGTGATCCTATGTTTGGAAAGAAAAAGTAAGACAATCCAGCCCTAAGCGACTCTGTCCTCCAGATGGTGATGAGACAAAAGTGACAGATGCTCGTCCCCCGACACTCCAGAGAGTCTGCAGCACGAACAGCTCCACTGAGGCTCTGAAGGAACTCTAACACCGGCCCCCTCGTCTCCTTCATTAGCTGTGTTTGGAAAATGTGCACATGGCTACTCACATCCAAGAGTAGCCCCAAGATAAGAGGCTCCTCCAAGATACGCACAGTCGATCCACACTCAGGGGAGACCGACACACAAACAATCCTCTCCTCAACAGCCACCGTGTTCCAGTTTTATTTTCATACAACTTCTGCTCTGAGTCAATACTGAAAGAAAAGATGGAGTGTGAAAACTTTCTTGGTGGGCTATGTTGCATCTATGTAAAATGGTATTCACAGTCCACGAAGCGCTCACAATCACAACATAACACACCTACACCCACACAAAGTCAATTCCACGCGACGGACATCCTTTAACACGCTTGACACTTCCCTCATGAACTCGCAAGTGCAACGAAATGCGACGCGTTAGCTCGATGGTAACGTATACGTGAAATTGCCTCGATATGCTAACGGTTGACACGCGTCGACTTAACCACGGTCTTAGAACAGGCTATTTGTGTTGTTGTTTTTTAAACACGTTACACAGGCTCTCACAATCATGACTGAAGGCGCTTACCGTGAAAATACTTACAGGCCAATGTTTTCCTAGGCGAAACAATGAGAAGTAGAAACACCTGACTCGCCTCATGACAGACTTCGGCACAACTATGGCAAAACTCGAGGCTCAATTCAAACTCAAAGCGCTGCCATGACCACTTTGACCGATAGATGTTGTACGTTGTGCGACGCCAATCAATCCATTCACCATCATTAGTTCGGACATGGGAAATGTGTCAGGAGCAACAAGGCACATCAGCAAAGCTGTTGTTTCCATCCTTGATTAAAGACCAATACTCCCAGGTTTAATTGTCCTCTCTTGACACCAATTCCACACCTATCCTAAACCTTTCATGATTTGTCCACACATGGATGGACAGCTCCTTAGAATGACCCCACTTGTTCTCCGGAAACCAAGGACGACGTATTGACATGTGCTGTCAATCGACATGCAGCTATTTATGTATGTAATGATAATTATATGAATCCCTTGTTGCTAATATTCCCTGCTCTCTCCAAAGAGTGAGTCAAACAGCTGCTCGAATAAGCATGTCAATTAGGGAAGACGCCTGAAGCTCAGGGTCTGTTAGACAGGAGCTCTGGAGAATTGTGACAATTCTCAAGGAGGGTGTAAGGCCTATAACAAATGGTTCCTGGGGACACACTTAGATGGTCCACACGTGCGTGTGCAATTTCCATCTCTTTCGTCCGCCAACCAAACTGCAGATGAATCGATAAGCGCATAAGCCCTGAGCTGGACCACGGTGATCTCACATCTAAGTGCAGGGGAAGTAAAAGCCCATGGACCAGGAAGTGATAGCTTCAAAGTTCAAAGTACGGGTACAAAGCCGATGGCATCCAACCAGAGGGGCAAAGACTAATAATATTTCATAGTATTTATTTGTGTATACAGATTGACATATGTTTAGAGGTGAATATGATCAGCTGGTGATATTGTGCCTTGTTCTGTCATTGTTGGCAGCAGAGTTTGCTGCTAATTCTCTGCGGCATCTCCTAATCCCATATTCACAACGTTTTTATATTGGTATTATTCATGTGGCTGCATTTACACGTTTATAGCTAAATCAAAGCTCAATCATATCATATGATAAACTGCTTCAATAATAATAATAATAACAATAATAATAATCATAATCATAATCATAATCATAATCATAATCATTACACCATATAAATATTATGGCAGGCTTCCAGGGTAAACTTTTTTTTATGAAATCTGTCCATGCTTATTCAAGTATTTTTAAGTTGGGCATGAATGTAATGTTCATCATCATGTCAAATCAGAATACAATTCCAGATTATAGATTATTATAAGGATTAAATAAACAGTCTCCAATCTGAATTGGGATGACCTAAGTATGTACGTGGATTCAATATATGTGAGAAGTGAATGTCAATCATAGAACACATTATCTTGTCCTATAGTAATATGTTTTTCAGCGACAATCCCCCAGTCAAACAAACAAAAGAAGTCATGAGAGAATAATGTAGCTAAAATACAATTTATTCCTGCTTTCATTTCACAATTATTACCACATTTTTTAGACTATAATGAAATGTAATATGAAGTGATTTACATTCCGGCCTAAGACAGCCACAGTACACTACAGACACAGGTCAGAAGTGCACAAGACAATTCTCTACTCTCTCAGCAGAGGAAAATAGATTCTCAAGTACATTTACATTACAACACTGACACCAAGTATAGTTATTTCTCTGTTTTGAAGCACAGACTAAAAATGTAAACTGGCATTTGTCATCTGTCCATGTTTGTGAGGGGCATTTTTGGAAATGGCACTCTCAGCCCTAGAGAGCAAAAGAAAAGAGAGAAAAACAAAACAATTAAATACTGGACTGTTGGCTAGAGTCATAAAAATATTCAATTTCTTTCAATTCCAAGACTTTAGTTGGTCTTTTGCCTATATTTCATAGTGAAGCAGCAGGGAACAACTGGAAATTATTGAGACAAAATGGTTTAGAGCAGATGTAGCCAACAGGGACCATCTGAGTAGCCTAGATATTTTCTGGGGGGGGCTAGATGTGGTTTTTACTCCCAAAATAAAGAAAACATGACTGTTGACTATTTTCAATGAAAGGAAGTAATGATATCTGATTCTCTTCACATATATTATTATTTAAAGTTGATCTGTGAAGCTTTATGTTATTCAGGAAGTTTGTGTTAAACAAGTAGCCCTCCCTACAACTCAGTACCCTTGAAGGAGCTCTCAATTTCAGAAAGGTTGGTGACCCCTGCTTTAGAACTTCCATCAGATCTGGTGTATATGATCACATGCATTACATACTTAATGAAACATGAGTCATTACTGCTAATTTAAGGATGCTCAGTAATTAGCATTTAGTCAATTGACAGTTTTCTTGTTACAGAAAAAACACACATTTCGACACGGCACATTTTGTGTTATATATGTGACAATAATAAATAAGAGATATTTCCCTACAATGGAACATGTGACATTTTACCTTTCACTATAATACATTTACTGTATATTTAATATAATACAGAATGGATTTGAAACAACCTATTGAAAGAAAGGCATAGCGCTCTAACGTACCATGCATTTGCCCTTGCTCACGCAGAGCCGTGCCGCTTCCGTCTGCCAAACGCCTGGGCTCCAACATTGGTGGGAACGTAGTTGCTGTATCCCAGTCCCCCTGACCGACTCAGCAGATCGGCCAGGCGATGGGTTACGCAGGTGGAGGTGTTACAGGCCCGCTTCTGTGCTGTTGTGTTACTTCATAAAATGGAAAAGATAGTGACATACAGTTCATAACAAATTGATATGCTATTCAACAACACTTCTATCTATTCTTTGCATAGTTAGTTAAAATGCCTAGAGTTACATTTTCAAGTAATGATGCGTTATAGATGGTTGAGCTGTTCTCTAGTTTCTTATTCTATAAACATTGATTCTATGAGGGTAATTCATGATTTCAATATTGACTTCATTAATTTTCCGACTTGCATGTAAAATATGTTTTTATTCTAGAAGAAGCAAAATTACAGATAATAATAAGTTAAAATAAAGTTAAAATCAGAAAGGGTTTTAGTTGTTCTACTATTTATTTTATTGTACAGGAGTGCCACACATAATTTTGAAGATAATAAAAAGATTTCATTTCTCGCAATATAATGTCATCCAATTAAAGAATTTGAGCAAAGATGTGCTTTTTGAGGTTGGTCTGACAAACAGGATTCAAATGCTTCAGCAAGTAGTGCATAGATAGAGCTGGATTAAAAAGCAACTCAGACAAAGGATAGGTGGACTAAAAACTGAATATTTCAATTGTATGAGCTCCCATAATTTTCAAACTGCTCAGATAGACTTCTCTTCTTGCCAGGAGTCCCTGCTCCCACGTTGGTGCGGGGATAGGTTTGCAGTTTGTGAATATCCTGGGAGAGTTTGCCCAGCACGCAAGTGCTTAAGCCGGTGCAACGCTTAGACATGGGTCTATCCAAGCTGTTAGAGACAGAGACAAACATGCAGAAACAGGCTTACAGTGGCTGTGGCATGCAGATGTATACGAGTAATTACATGCATGATGTTTTTTTTTCTAAACAAATGTCACACTTTAACAGAAGTGCTGTGTTAACTTAAAATGTCAAAGGCATGCTAACAGGCATATGAAGGTGTCACATTAACTCAATTATTGTGGTTGGGTTGTCATGCTTTTTAATTTTCACTACCAATGTCTGTCATGCACGTTCTCTCATGGCCCCTGATATCATGCTGTTTTCTGACAAATGATAATCTATGACAAATACATGGTCGTGACTGAATAAATGGATGAATGAATTAATAAGTCCATGGGTTGGGACAGGGAGTAGATTAACATGAATGTCAATCTGGATAACTATTAAATACCAAAGTGGGATCTGGTGGGCTTATAAACAAAATACTTAACAATAATTTTAGATATTACATTTTTGATAGATAGCATGGATAGATGGACAGACAGACATACCTGTTCCCATCAGCTGTCTGGTGGTCCTGCTCATCGGAAGTTATCTGCATGAACTCCTTGATAGCTCTGAGTAACATTTGCACATCATCATTTGATATTGTGACTCCATCTGACATGGACTCCTTGCTGGTTCTGAAAAAAATAAATCAGTTACATGAATCAAACATTGGGTTTTAATCTGTCTAATTTGTCCACATAAAGATGCAACATTAAGCAATACAAGGGGAACATTTAATCTAAATGTAATGGTTTCTTTCGATAGCATATAGGAATTAAGAGTAGTGACTAAAGACTAAAATAATGTGTTGGACATGTCATGAAGATTTAAAATAAAATGCATTTGAATGAAAGAAAATATATGCACAGTATTTTCAGGAAGTCTCACCTGGATGGAGCTGCCTGTGAGATGTACATCTGACAAATGATCAGCGCATAAGCAAAAAGCAGACTCCACAGTTTCACCATTATCACGTTTTCCTGTTAAGGCACACAAAGTATCACACAAGTTTGTGAATATTTTCATTGCAAGTGTAATTTTATTTATTTATTTTTTAAACAGACGTTCTCATACACATGCATTCACAGCAATATCAATTCCCCCCTCTCTCCGCTTCTCCATCACACCCCCTCACCCTTAAAGCCGCTGAAGTTGCACAGTCAGATAGAAGAGTTATTTAGTGATATACAGGACGCCTAATCCAGCAATTGGGAGCTTAATCAGCAACTGTAACGACAGCTCCCTCCATTAGCAGAATTAGCTGCAGCCTATCCATAGGTAATATAGCATAATCAATTCAGCAGAGCGCAAATATATCATTTTTTTCTTTTGAATCTTCTTATTCATCCTATAAATAACCAGTAGCCACAAGTATAGTGGCTGGTTACTTAGTCTTCAAAATTCAAAAATATCTGACGATAACATTTTGAAACAAATTTTAAATAAATGAATAACCAGCGCGTAATCTCAAGAGGCAGTCTTTTATCCATACTCACCGTGAGAGAATAAATCTTCTGGTAATGAGGAGTTAATTTATAAGACTCACTGAATCTGCACAGCACTCCCACAGCACAGGGCTTTATATATGTTTCCCATGGGTTCCAGTATTAACTAAGTGATCATTATTGGCCAGTCGGATGTTTTACCTCAAACTGCGGGCCAATCAGAAGTCCCAAGTCCCTGACAGCAAGCCAACAAAAGACGTCGTCTTACAGTACATGAAGACGATCGATAAAAAAAAAGCTGCCCGGTTTTTCCATTTGAAAATCTGACTGATACTCTCACACCCTGTCTGAGTTTGTGGACACATGTAATTAGCGAGTGAATGATTAAGTTGGTTTTAAAAGTACACATTTGATTATTGTTATTAATAAAAAAAAATAAAAAACACATACAGAATTCATCAGCACATCTGTTTTTAAAATACACCCTATAACTTTAAAGCATTGCCATTCTGTCTATGGTCAAGATGGATTTAGCCATTGTCATGACACAAAAAGGTTAATTTTACACTCAGTCAATATGCATTTTTAATACAGGCACGGAAAAGGGTTCAACTTGTTTAAGTTCACTTGAAAGCTAAAAAATTACCTATATTATCAGACACAGCAACACGGCCCTAAAATAAATTGGTTCAATTAAATCTTCAGAGAGCTAGAATTGAGCAGAGCCTCACTAGCTGCCTTTTAACAATGGTGTTTCTAAGCTGTTCTTATGGGAGGTCTGCCGTGGTGTTGAAGGCAACAGTCGGGGAAAATAAGCATTTCCAGTTGTACCCTGTGGACATAAAAATGTCTCCTTCATATGTTTCAGTACACTCCTGCCACACGTGATAATGCCAAAGTTAACATTTAATTTTTTTTTTACTAAGTTAGAAATACATCTCTGTGTAACTGCAACAAAGAGTTTCATCTCTTTCCCACTCTGAAGAAAAGTTTGATTCCCCTTTAAATTTTATGCAGGGGTTGAATAAAAGAATGCCTTTTTTTTTTGTGGGAATGACATCAGCGCTCCATGAATGAATGAATGAATGAACTAACCCTTCCTACTCGTGTTCATCCGGTTTCTCTGAGCTAATTACTGGGCTGTTGGTGTCTGGCCATCTTCTAATTCCCCTTATGTAACAATATTGGATGATGTATCATAAAGCATCCTGCCTCCCTTTTTTGCATCACAGGGAAACTCATTAGAGTAGATGAGCCTTTTAGTTCTATTGAGCAGACCTGCAGCCCCTACACCGGACACTAAATTAGAAGCTGCTCACGGAGGACTGGAGACTTATAAACGAGAGGTTCCAGATACCCACATACAATGATATATGTGAATTGTCTCATTTAAAAAAAATTGCCAAGAAATGTTCCTTCACTTAACTACTTCTCCCAAACGGCCGATGCAGACCTAACCCAGTAGATCGTGCACTATATTTCAAGACAGACAAATCACCAATCATCAAGTCCGAGTCTGAGTTTTCAATTTAAATCTGCACCTAATTATTATCCCTCTAAAACAGAAAAGAAGTATCGCCATGAGCAATGAAGCAGCTGAGATGACAGTAAATGCTCTTCACACTGTTTTGGACTTGGAGCTGCATCCACACCTCAAATCACCCCTGCCGGCTCTGACCAGGAACATGAGTCGAGGCAGAGAAATTACATTCCAAGGGGGAGAGGGCATTGTCAAGAATCCAATTAGCTAACGCTGTTCACATCCCCCAAATGTTAGGCATGAATTGGTCTGGAAATTTAATTACAACACAGGAGAGCATTCATGACAGAGAGGGCAGTGTTGTGCTCACTGCGGTGCTCATCAGTGACAGTCTCAGCTGAGTCAGTGTGAATTTGTCTTTTTGTCTCAGCCCCAGCACCATTCTTGGCTGGGATTCGGCAATAATAATAAAAAAACAAACAAAAAAAAGACCCAAGTGACTTATGATGTCCTTTTCGATTATCTGAATGGACACTTAGAGATGATGACCAGCTTGTGTGATCCCACTGTGCAGTGTGAATGTAAAATAAATATGGAAATTTGAGATTATTGGTTTTGAAAAAGAAAAAGGTGCACCAGTCCTCTTCCATTCTGAGAAGAATGTTCTCTGCACCTCAAACAGAACATTACATTTAGATTCAGGCCAGTAGCATAATAGACATTGACTTATCTTCAATGACATTATAGACATTGAGTATCCTTACGCAAACATTTTTCCACCTGATGCTCTCCATTAGGGAGCTAACTAAACCTGACCTAAAACTTACACACCTGGGCCAGGAGTTGCAGAGGGATTACGAGACTTCTTTTGTGTGCCTTTCAGTGTCATTATGTTGACAAAGAGGTTCCTGGTGGAAGGTCAGCAAAAAGATGTTGCACCTGCACTTGATCCTGCTACTTAATCATTTGCAAATTATTTACTGCAGAGCCCCAGTAGTCAAGGTACCCAACCAAACAGATTTGTTGCACATGCCACACAGCACGGAAAGACCGGAAGAACCCTGTTCAAGTGGCCTTAATATGTAAAGACTGATGCTTAACTAGAACTGTAACTGTATTACATCCCGTACACTGATCAGGGCAAAATAACATTAACCCAGAGAAGAGGTTAGCAAATGACGATGCACTACATCCTGTGAGATGTAATACATTTGTTTTCCAATACAACTTGTGTGTTGGTACCTTTGTTATTCGTTTTCTCTATTTGCATGGTATCATTACTTGGTGGAAAACTGTCTAACACTGTCAAGATTTTTGTATCGGGATGAAGCAACATGTTTTGACTCAATTTCAAGGACTGGCAGAGCCACAGTTTAAATTAAAATAGAGAATCCAGTATTTTTTGCAGGACATGCATAGGACATGTAACGTAGCATTGTGTTGTATTCCTTACTCAGTCATTGTGTCTCCTGTGGTCCTGGTCAGAGGGGGTCCTTGAAGGGTCTCCATGTCCGGCTGCAGCAAAAAAAAACATGAGCACCTCACCACACAAGTCGGCCTGAGTGTATAACGTACAATGAGTGCTAATCTCAGGGTCAACTATTAACGTTGCGATATTTCATTTAAGACCTGATGTCAAATGCTTTTCTCCCCATTCAAGTTCTTGCCGTTTAAAGAGCAGACGTATTTGTAATCGTTTATTAAATAGAGACTACACACATAAATATACTAAATGGTGCGTTCTGTATGTAGCTCTGTTCACAATAACATTAGACAAACCCTTCATTGTTCGGACTCTTTAAGGCCTATGGCGTGAACATGAACGCAGACATTCATGACGCACAGTGGCGATACGAAACATAAACATTTTTTTTACAAGTTCAACGAATACCTCGTTGGCCGCTTGTCACGAAGAGGGGGCCGATGTCCTCGAAAGTCCTCCAAAGTGTATTTACCGTCTGCTTGGGCTTCAGGCGTGAACACCACTTGCCCCAGGGATACATAGGGTGACAATAGAGTATCGTGAAACAACTTACACCTTGCGTCGTGTATAGTCCATCAATTAACTTGGTCCCAGGGGTACAACAAACGGAGAACACTAGTTCCGGACAAGAAACTCATAACATAAAACGTCACAAACACATATGTGATTACAACATCTTTAGTTGTTAACATTAATAAAAAACATTTACACACACGTTTTACCACCTTAATGTTTAACCTTTAATCAAATGAACACATTTTTGATTACATATATTATTATACATTCACTTATTTATTGGATGAAATTACTACATTGCCTTCAAATTAATGATCTCTGTGTGTGAATGATTTCTCATAAACTAAACTAGAATTTATCAAACAGCACTTACAACGTGTTGAAGTATCATGTACAAATGTAGATTTCATCCTATTTATTCTCGTAAAAAATAGTTCAAGGCTGGCTGTATTATTATTTTTACATAATTAGATGTTAGACCTCATCGTAGGTTTCTAACAGTGGCCATGAACATCTCTGCTCCCTCTTTACCTCTGCTGTTTACCATGATAGTATCCATATTAAACATCTGTCTGCTTCAGAACAGTGCACTCGCAATAATCTTGACTTCTCGCCTGACTACATGAACCTGAATTCCCCTATGGAACTGCTATAGCTATGCCTGATACATTAGGTTAATTCAATCAGGTGTCAGACTTCATGGCCTTTGGTTTATTGTTTGGAAGACACCGTGAAGCTGGGGTTCTGAAACCTGGCAGATGGGAATAGGCAGAAGAAGGTGAGGCTGCATGCTGGCACAGTGAACCTGAGGCAAAGGAAAATATGTGTTCCCTAGGACCAAAGAGGCTGGCAAAACATCGAAGCAAGGCTCAGCTGAACTGTTTACACACAGCACTAGGAGACTGAAATATCTGAGAAAGACTGAAGGGAATATCCGTGCTTTCTGACCAACGGCTGATGACGGGCAAATTGTCAGGTGAGTCTCAGTTGTGTAGGAGAGTTGGCAGGTTTCTGGATGGCACGCCTAGAAGGACAAATACACAAAGCCAGGACTTACAACCAATACGGGACAACACACAAGAAGAAAAGAAAGACATATTGGGAAATTGTGGCATCTAATGGTCAAATTCAAGCATACACTATAAGGGGACGTATGATGGCCTTTGGGTAATATCACCGGGGGGACCCGGGGACTCCACGAAAGGGGGGCCTACTTTTGACATTGATATAGAGGCCTCATAAATGAAAACACAGTATTTCTTATTCTTCATTTCAGGTGATCAGACAAAAAATAACTTACTAACTAGTTATGTTTTGTCTTAATCCATGCCAGTTATAAAACATGGACCGACCACTGTAGACACATTTTTTTGTGGTGCTTTGATCAAGCCAACAACTAACAAGATAATAAAACATGTTCATTTGGTTAAACTTGACAGATTGGTTAAATGTTCCCAGAATAGCTTTTGAGTCCACGTAGCTGGCAGGAAGCTCAGAAGTCATTTGCAAGAATGTCCTCATTAGGTAGACCTAACAAATCTGAATGGCTGGGAGATGTCTGTAGAGGCCATTTGAGGCAACCAAGAAAAAAAAAGGCTTAGCAGCTGCCTCTGCAGGAAGGAACAGCTGGATAAACAACTTTACGTCTAATGAGGAGCAGTCATGATGGACAGATGAAGAGTGGAGAGCATGGCTTTTGAAAAGTGAACATATTTTATGGTTCAAAACCATAAAATAATAACGAGGTGTTACTATTTACCTACGTTAACTTCCTTAACAGCCCATAGAAAAAACTGTGTAGGTAATAAAAAAGGAAGGGAGGAAGTCTTGGTAATAAAGGTCTCAGTATTTGGGTATAAAAATGATTAGTCTAAGATAATAGACTAATAATTTGTCAAGTGGGTGCGTATGTGCGCATGTGTGTATCAGATTTAAATTGGCAAATCATTTTGCGCCAAACTGCTATGTGCTGGTAACACTTTATTTGCAGATTGCAGTGTTATTTATTATAACACCACTGCACAGTCCTGCACTGTTTGTTTCAGGTTTCTAGCCCACCAGACTATACATGTCTGGAATGTGGCTTCATAACCTTTGACCTTAACCTTTCACCTCTAGATGTAGTGCATTAACATGCAGAGGTGAAGGAACCTGCAACCACTTACTAGGGCAAAGTTTATTTGCTTAAAAACGAACCAGGTTATCACACCCAAACTTGCTTTACCAGGGCTCCTCAGTTTATTGTCTCAGTGAATCAAAATGTGATGCACCGTCCATTCTTTTTTTTTTTTTTTTTTTGCTGTTGTTGTTATAAAATCAAATTCGATTTTGCCTGGCAATAAATACATCAAAACAAAAGAATGAACACATATTAGAAGTGAAATATTACCCAACTCAAACACGTGCGACGTGTATTGTTCAGTTTGTGTCAATGTTTGCTTATTCACAAACGGGATTGAATGACAATTGTGATTTTCAAATCTGGTTTTATCCATGTTATGGTTCCTTAAATCAAATAGTGTAGAAGAGACGTTACCTTTGGTTGCACCGTTGCAGTTGGTACACTGTGTCTTTCTATCTTTGCAGCAGGACGGTCACATTTCCCGAGTCAGTGTGTAGTTGTGTAGTGTGTGTGTTCTGTGGTTTCCTCTCCACTGACATTATTGACAGTACGTTTAAGTCATACTACATACATCTCTGACGTCAGATTCAGGTGGCTTTTGTCTTCTCACGTCATTGCGTGTGCAAAATAAATGTTGGATCTGATTCCAGCTCGTGCTTGCACGTGACACGCTTAATTGGGATTTCACCACCTTAGCAGTCTAAAAGTATTCTTTTACGACCAATTACGAGCATTTTTTTTTTTTACTGCGACACCGCGACGTCCCGCCTCTTCTCTGGATTTTTTTTTGTTTTTGGGCGGGGGGGGGGGGGGCGTGGGGGGTGAAAAAAACCAAAAACTCAACGCGTGGGGTGTGAAAGAAACCAAAAACTCAACCCAACACATGATCCGCGATCATCGATCGGGAGCCGAACAAAGTTCACCCGCAGTGAACTGGCCAATCTTGGCTTTTTAGAGGCGGGGGCGTTTAGAACGGTGTGCACCTCAGTCACTCTGCCGGGAAGCCGGAGAAGTGAGCAGGGGCTCCGATCGGATGGTGGCAAGAGAAGATGGTCTCTATCAAAGCTCCCTCTCTGGTGCCGGTGTCCGGGCCGCAGGCTCTGGTCGGGCTGCTGTGCCTGGCCGCCGCCCTGCTCGCCCTGCTGCTGGTCCGGCAGCTCTTTAAGCAGAGGAGACCCCCGGGCTTCCCCCCCGGACCCTCTCCCATCCCTGTGATAGGCAGCATCCTGTCGCTGGCCACCGAGCCGCACGTCTTCCTCAAGAAGCAGAGTGAAGTTCACGGACAGGTAAACTCCTCCTCATCATCATCATCATCTCACACATCCACACACACACACACACACACACACTCTCTCTCACACACTCTCTCTCTCCCCCTCTCTCTCTCACACACACACACACAAAGACAGGATATTTATAGTTTACTATCACATCAGTGGGTGGGGGGCACCCCAAAAACCATTATGCCCCCCCACTCCTCATCAATCAATGCATATTAGAACATACATATTTCCCTTTTTGGTAGACACATAAAGTCAAAGCATTATGTATCGGTGAGTGCATGTTTAGATGGAGACTGCTCCACACACACTCACTGTCACACAGACTCTTGTTTCTCATGTGGAGAGAGGAGTGTCTCACTGCGTGAAATAATGCGTGTGCCTGGAACAAAAGGAGCACAGCGCACACACCCATGTGTGTGTGTGTGTGTGTTTTTGCAGATTTTTAGTCTGGACCTGGGAGGCATCCTGACCGTGGTTCTGAACGGATACGACTGTGTGAAGGAATGCCTTTACCATCAGAGCGAGGTGTTTGCCGATCGGCCGTCTCTGCCTTTGTTCGAGAAAATGACCAAAATGGGTGGTAAGATGTCGTGCCATGATTACAGTGCACTTGAAGGACAGTGCCAATGCCAGTCAAAGTATGTGATTAGTGATAAGGGACATCTAAACGTTTAAGTGATACAATTCTCTCTCCCCCCCCCCCACTGTGTGCAGGCCTTCTCAATTGTAAATATGGCAAAGGCTGGATTGAACATCGCAAACTGGCTTGCAACTCTTTCCGCTACTTCGGCAGCGGCCAGAGACAGTTTGAGAGGAGGATCTCGGAGGAGTGCATGTTCTTTGTCGACGCCATAGACAAACACAAGGGAAAGCCCTTCGACCCCAAACACCTGGTGACCAACGCCGTGTCCAACATCACCAACCTGGTCCTCTTTGGAGAGCGTTTCACTTACGACGACCGCAACTTCCAGCACATGATTGAGATCTTCAGCGAGAACGTGGAGTTGGCCGTGAGTGGATGGGCCCTCCTCTACAACGCCTTCCCCTGGCTCGAGTACGTGCCCTTCGGAAAGCACCAGAAGCTGTTCCGCAACGCCGGCGAGGTTTATGATTTTCTGCTGCAGGTCATAACGGGGTTTTCGCAGAGCAGGGTGCCCCACGCGCCACGTCACTACGTCGATGCCTATCTGGATGAATTGGAGCAGAATGCCGGAGACCCCAGTTGCTCTTTCTCCTACGAGAACCTCATCTATTCAGTTGGCGAGCTCATTATTGCTGGCACCGAGACCACCACTAACACCCTGCGCTGGGCCATGCTCTACATGGCCCTCTACCCCAACATACAAGGTCAGTTGTGGTTTAGAGCATCATTCAAATGCGAGTTTCTATTTTTAGGCAGAATTTCCTGTAAAGTTAATGGTTGCGTATTGTAATGCATGAACGATTGTGTTGTTTTTTCCTTGTAAAGAGCGGGTGCACCGGGAGATCGACAGTGTGCTGTACAATGGGAGGGCTCCTACCTTGGACGACAAACAGCAGATGCCCTACGTGGAAGCTGTCCTGCACGAGGTCCTCCGCTTCTGCAACATCGTGCCACTCGGCATTTTCCGCGCTACCACCCAGGAAGCAAAAGTCAACGGGTACACAATGCCCAAAGGCACCATGGTGATAACCAACCTCTACTCAGTGCACTTTGACGAGAAGTATTGGAACGACCCAGGCGTTTTCTTACCGCAGAGGTTTCTGGACAGCAATGGCAACTTTGTGAGGCGCGAGGCCTTCCTTCCATTCTCTCTGGGTTAGTCTCTTTATGTTTCTCTAAAATTACAAAAACTCAACACACACACACACACACCCACAAACACACATTCACGTAAACTGACATTTATTCTGGTACACCGTGAATTCTGTCACTAGCTTAAGTTCAATATCCATTATGCAAATTCATTCAAACTTTTTTTTTTTTTTCCTTTTTCAGGGAAGCGTCATTGCGTGGGTGAACAACTGGCCAGGATGGAGATGTTCCTCTTTTTCACCACTTTGTTGCAGCGGTTTCACCTTCACTTCCCTCCAGGAACCATTCCCACTGTCACTCCCAAGCTGGGCATGACCTTGCAGCCCAAACCTTACTCCATCTGTGCCGTCCGCAGGCAACACAAGGTTCCGTGCTCTGGAGACACTCCGTATCAAAATTAGGCAGGCAGGCCTTCATTACAGCCTGCTGAGCTGTTCACCAGTTTGCACAGAAAAGCCCCCGTATGAAACAGCTCTCACTGGAATGCAATATCCAATATCTGGTGCATTGCAGTCTTTCCAAAGGACTGTGAGCAATATGTGAGCAAGTAATCCAGTTTATCCAATTACTCAGTCAAATTCTCTTTCTGAGCAGTATGCACGTTTGCACTACGCCTTTTTACCCAGCAGGGGAGGCGATACAAAAGAGACACCTGCTGGGAGGACATCCTGAAAAACCCCAAGTTTACTGTTGATTTAGATGGCTAGATTCTAGGAACCCTTGGTGCAATAGCGATGGATTTTGGTCAGTGAGGATTGATAGTGAGTACACTTCACGACGGTTCAAAGCCCTGCCTTCTCAGGACAGCTTCGGGTCAGACATTCGACTCCGCTCATTCGTACGTGTGGGGCGAAGCAGGACCAACAGACTTTCCGAGAAAGTTCTGAAAACTGCGCCGGAGCTGGACATGGGCCAACGTTAGCGTCATCTGGACGGACTGTTGACCCCCTCTCTTGGGATGGCACTCTAGGGACTGTCTGTCTCCTAGAAGGCAAACGTAACCCTGGTTGATTTCTAGAAACTGACCCCGCAACACCGATTTCTGCTAAATGGTGCTTATCAGTACTAACCGAGTACTGCGTTTGTGTGTAACTTTATCATTCATTGTATTTGTATTTTACTTTGCAATACTTGTGGTGTTTAGTGTATTCATAAAAAAATATATATAATACTTTAAGGTACTCAAAGCACACTCCAACTTCTTTTAACTGCTACCTTTACAAAAATACCAACTCTGCAATTGGGAGATGAACTAAGATCTCAGCTGTACTGTTATATTACCATTATATGACCTGAGAATACCTCATTTCAGGCCAAGGACACAGCTGTCTACATATGGATCCTGTGTGTGCCATGTCCCAGGACACCCGGCCTAATCGATGATTTGAATTATCTGTAAGATAAGTTCAGAAAGGTGGACATGGGGCGAAGCCACCCACGGTTTGAGCCCTCACCCACCACAACTCCTTTTTCCCCAGAAGAGAAGTGCACTGGCCATTGAAAGTGTAAAAAATATATTCACTTTCATACCAGGAGTAGAAGTTATTTCCTAAAATTAAGGGACTTTCTTGAGCCGCTCCACGCGTTTCACTTTGAGCCATCAAGCTGTGTCGTAGAAATGTAGCAATTAAATGTATTTGTTAGTTTACAAGCAACACACAACTGCTACTCTATGTTGACGAGCTCGTCGCCAACTTTCCGTGCTTTTTGACGCCGACTTGGTGTACAGTGAATTTATAGATTATTATTATTTTTTTTACTAAAAACTGCTTTAGGCTCTGGACAGAAACAAATCACACTGCCAGCTTTGCACTAAAACGTCTGAAGGGAAGTGCCGAGCGACCTCAGCGCACGTGCGACAGTGAGTGAGATGTCATTTGTCCTCGCTGCTCCGAGTGAAGGACCAAGTGCTCCTGTGTGGGCTTACAACAGGTGCGTTTAGGGTCTTTATTCCTCCGTGTGGAATGGACAAAAAACAGTGAAATATATTGTGAGCGCACGCCCACCGACACACATGCACCTCCACCCGCCAATAAAAGAAATCAATGAGCACTGCAGATACTTTAGGGATGGTGTTTTATGACAGCTATAAATAACAACAAAAATCAGTTGCCCCCACAATGTAGATAAGGGTGAATGGTTACAAGAGACAAACGTACATATATTGATGCTACATACGGGTAACGACCATTCATAGATGTATGCATGGCACAATCATCAGAGGACACCGTGGCGTGAAAGACGGCACAGTGAAAGAAGCCGACACAATTTTACAACTCCAAGAGCCAGAACGTGTCGGGAGCAACCGAGGCGCTGCGATCCGGCGTGGGTCCGCGTGAATGAACCGACGTCAAGGAGTCGCCCGAATGTGTGCGGCTCTGACTCGAGTCCGACTCGGACCCTCGACACGGTCACTGCCACATTGAGCAAGGCGTTGCATGTACGACTCAAAGGTGCGTTTCTCTCGCATGATCAGCACTATCGCAGCCCACAACCTATCGAATGTTGGTGAAGTTTGGCACGAGTGGGGTGGACTGAGCCAACGGTGATAGAGAGAGAG
The DNA here is from genome assembly GCA_016785305.1 of Colistium nudipinnis. NCBI lineage: Eukaryota > Metazoa > Chordata > Actinopteri > Pleuronectiformes > Rhombosoleidae > Colistium > Colistium nudipinnis. The sequence continues at coordinate 38,864 of JAFBJU010000579.1, forward strand.
ATAATGGAGAATACAAGAGTGGTTATGATACACAACAGGGAGAGTCTGAAGCCAAGTGGGGAAAAAAAACAACAACAAACAAAACAAACTCAAGAACACCAAACCCGACAGTTCCACACCTGTAAATAGACGTAGATAAAAACTCTGGAAACACAATGGTAATTACAGGATCTCAATGTACAATATGTCAGCTGCATGTAGAAAACAGATGCATTCATTTGATTACTTAAAAAATATATATTTATATGCACATACTCTTTTGTACAGCGGCTAAACACTTGTTTGGTATTAAAATGTGCACACCTTTATCTATTTTGTTTGTCTTTAAATAATTACTATCTTGATTTACACTGCTTACTTAACATTCTCTCCAGAGATGTTGGTTTAATAAGGTGATCAATGGGCTAGGCAACAATTGCACCTTCCCGTTAAATGTCTTTTTTTTTTAGTGGAATGCCAAGAGTTCTTCAGAA
>JAFBJU010000579.1:43240-227176 GCA_016785305.1 Colistium nudipinnis
GAGAGAGAGAGGCCAAGTAAGAGAGAGAGAGAGAGAGAGAGAGAGAGAGGCCAAGTGGTTGAGGATAAGCAGATTCCCACAATTTAATCTGAAATATCCGAAATGGATCCGCTTACATAATGCGTCTGCATATGTGTTACACAAATTGTAGTGGTTTCAAAAATAGCGGGCAACTCAGCCAACGGGATAAGGGGGGCGGGGACATGAGGGGACATGAGGGGATTGGTTATGAAAGTGAAAAGGCAACAGGCTCAAGTCCTAGTATAGCGGTCCGGGAGAAGTGGGGTTAAAAAACGCTCGAGGGACACCATGAGAGAGAGCGAAAAGTTCCTTTCAGCAGAAACGGTGGTTGACCACATCGTGAGCAATCAATAGGTTCAGGGTTCCCTCTCCTTTCTTTGAACCCACTTTCCTGGGACTTCAACAGACCCAGACAGTGTGAGTGCTATCTGCGGACACGTTGTGAAAGAACAATATTTGAACAGGGGCGCGCAAGTTAACCTTTTCACCCCCCGTTGGGATAATCTACCGCGATGGGAGCAACTGGCCACGTGGTGCTCGACCGAGCAGGAACATTGCATCCCGTGGAGTCAATTTTACAGCGTTCGCGGCTTCGAGTTCAGGGTGTGCGCGCACACGAGATGCGCGGCGTGCACATTCGACGACCCACCACCCGCACCGCATTCAGAGGTGGTCAGGGATGCGTTGGGATTCATTTGTGATTGGGAGCATGTTATGGATTTGCTCCGCCCCTCCTTGCCCCACTCTCTCTCTCTCTCTTACCTGAGGTGCATTAGTGGCTACTAGAAAGGCATTTGTGCGACCGGGGTGGTCATAGTCGTGCATTGCAGCTGCTACATAAAGGGCCATGAGCTCCAGGGCAGGTATGTTCCAGGCCAGGCAGCCGTAGCTGTCATCTGAAATGGAGGAGCTCTTGGAGGAGGCGTAGGATATCCTGCCTGGAGAGATCCCACTATCTGAATCTGGAAAGTAGACAGCAAGCAAGATGGATGTCAATGTCCAGAATTGAAGGCCAGAGAGAAGAGGAAAGCTGCGCGATGCCAAATATGGCCACGTACGCACACGAACACTTTACAACTCTCATTTATTCACCGTCATACTCGACTTGTCGTATCCCCGCCATTTTTCTCATCGCCCTTTCTCTCTATGGCCTCTTATCGAGTGACAGCTGTTCTGGCAGCCACAGTGGGAGACGCCAGTGCATAAGCCTCCGATAATTTCTAATCGCGTTAAAATATCATCGGCAGAGAGGAGCCTGGGAATTTCTGCTTTTTAAACCGGACCATCTGTGTTCTGCAGAGTCAAAGGACACACCCCATGAAGGAAGGGCTCTAAATCTGAGACAGAATCTGCCAAGTTACTTAATTTCTGACATCAGGACTAAAAAATGACCAGTGATATATGCACATTAAAACATGTGCTGTGGACAGTGAAGGATGAGGCCATTAAACATGTTCTTATAAACTGCAACTCTTTGCTTGATAGTGGATTTAATAAATACGTCATTTATCACTGTATCACTGTTGTTTACCTGTGTCGCTTCCTGTCACATGTTCACTGAGGATCTGCTGGAACCCAGGGATTGGTCGAGTGGTCAGGTACCAGACAGCATGGAGCACATCAGTAGCATGGACCCGGTTGTGATCTGTGTGTATTTAACCACAATGAGTGTAAATGGGTCAACGTGCAAGACAGCAGTAATTGGACATTTTCGTCTAGACTACGCATAAATCACCAAACATAGAGGCTTCCGAGTTTCGGGGAACACTCACAGGGAATGTCTCTGTAGCCATTTTCCAGAGCACAGAAGTATGTCATGAACTCCCTCACCGGGATCTTGAAAATTTCAAACAAACACGTATCCTGGAAAAGGGTGTATGTCACCTGAGGAAACACAAATCCGTTTTACCGCAACACCCATCAGAACACAAGATAACCAGCACCTTCATGACGGAAGTGGAACATTTAAACACATGAAAAAAACAAAAACACAAAAAAAAACACGGTCCCTGATTGGAATTTGTAAATGCTTTTCCTGTTCCAAATCACTGTCAAAAATTGGTACGTAACGGACCGGCCAATTCAGTCACATAATACAACGGCTACAGGAGGGGGTTGGTTTGTGGTTGTCGTACTAACATAGCTGAGTATCCTGCCGGTCTTCCCTCCCGTTGTGTCCACCAGGTCAAATATCTGGAAGTTCCACGTGTTCATCCTCTCCATGAGAGCCTCGTGGTCCTCCAGCATAGGGTCTAGCCTGAACGCCTGCTCACCCTGGAGACACCCAGGACACATTGCAGAGATAAGCACAAATATCATTTATGCTGACCTCCTGTTATGTAAACTCGGCAGACATAGTAGAAGTGAAGCATTTTGCAAAGTTTGTTCCGATGAATGCACACCTCCGACTCCCGAGTCTGCTGGTCTGTGCTTGGGCTCTTCTCCCTCTCCTCGTCTGCCTGCCTCCGGCCCCCTGCGGCACCTGGCCTTTCCTCTCCAGACGCGTCCACCTCCACGCTCTCCTCCCTGATCAGAGGCTCACCGGTGAACTCCAGTCCTTCACCTCCTGCACACGCATCGCACAATATGTTTACGGACATCACGACACACCGCCTGATTATTATTATTATTTATTATTATTTATTATATTATTATTTCAATTTTTTTTTAAATCAGGTTCTGATTCTAGAAACGCTAGTATCAAGTAAACGTGTACAAGTCTCGCTATAGACCAAAACAAATGACAAGCATCCCTTTCACTTATTGTAGCCTTTTTATGACCATCCTTACTTTCTACATCTGCCTGAGCACTAACTTCTTCATAAATTCTTGTTAGATTCCAGCACAGAGCAGCTTTAACTTCTTGAACTGGTTGTAGACGTGATTACTGGTCTGGTCAATGAGCACTACATATTTGTGTTTGTACCTGAGCGCCTGCGTTGAGCGTCACTGGTAAATGGTTGATGAGATTCTCCTGCATCACCGCTTGAAAATCCCTTGAACATCTGACGACCACAGCTAAAATGGACAGACACGGCAATAACTGACACGATCGGAGGCCGAGCGAAAACACTTTCGTCGTACTCGCTTTTCCAACGAGTGGACACATGATGTATAAGACTCAGTAACGGGAGGGCAAGTCTCACCTAGTGCAAAGAGAGAGGGTGGAACTACGGAAAGCCTGTTGAAAATCGGGTGAACTGAGGGTGTAGCCCAGGGGCTTGTGCAGGTTCAGATTGACACTGGGCTTGGTCAGGAAGTCAGCCGTGTCGGGGAACTCCACAGGCGACCGGGTGACGAGGGACGATGACGAGCCCATTCCTACCGATGGGGGGCTGTGACTGGGCGAGGTGAGTGGGCTCAGGCTCGGAGAGGTGCCTGGAGCGCAGGAGAGGAGACCAGTTACAGTTCATGGTGCAAACTTGGGCAAATTACCAAAAACGCAGCGTCTTCTCACCAGCTCTCCTCGACCCTACGTGGTATGTGAGGGTAACAGAGGAAGACCTCTGCTTGGGAATGGTAAGCAGGTTTGCACTGGGCCCATTGGACAGACCTGAACTGGAGCCCAAAAAAACATATAGTCAAATAACTTCTCAAACTTGGTTACAACCAGATGTTTTACACCATAGAGCAGATGTTTTCAACAGGGGATCCGCCGAGGTACTATTAACATTTTTTAACCAACCATTTTTTATTCATGTCTTTAAACACACATGAACATGAATCCAACATATTGTTGGATTGTTGGATATTGTTGGGGGTCCTTGGCTTGAAAAACGTTAAAGACCCCTGCTATGTAGCAGCAAGATGACATGTAACTCAAAGTGGCTCATCAGCCTCAAATCTAGTCTCCTACTGCCGCCCTGTGGAGAAACATAGACACTACACCTGCATGTCCACAAGTTTGTTATCCATGGTATTCTTAACACTGTGTACACGATTTGTGTACAAGTACTAAAGATTTTACGAGTGTGCATGTGAAGATGATTACAGTCCAGTTAAGCATACTGTGATTGTTTAAGAAGTAAATCTGTTTTTTGTGTGCATTTTGAAAGTCTGGCCTCTCCATTCAAAACTTTGGCGATTATGATCTACATCTGTGAGGTGGTCCACAGCTGAGCTGATTTCCTGTAATGTGTGTGATGAGAAGCAAGAAACTAAGATGATGTGTTGCTTATTCAAAACTCACTCGAGCCCATTCTCAGGCTGAAGAAATAAAGATGAAACAATTCATCAGATCCAAAATTGGGACGATTGTTCTTAAGCGTGCCCCAGATGAAATGAAAACTATCGGTGATCTGTGTACAAGGTGTGTCGGTACCTGGCCATGCTGAGGTCAGGGTGGGATCTCTTGCCACTGTTGCGCTCCCAGCGTGACGAGGTGGATTCAAGAGCAGAGAGTGCCGAAGAGGAGGAGGAGGAGGTGGAACTCCGTCTGGGCTGAGGGGTGGGGAGGCTGTTTCTGCTACTCAGACCCTGATCGGGAGAGGATGTCTCTTTATACACAAACTGAACAACGACATTATCACAGCAGGTAAAAACCCACAAACTCATTAACTCACTTTGGTGAGGCCAGCAGACAAGAGGCGTAACCTGGCTCAACATTTACCACGGTACAATGGAAATCCACAAGGCGACACGACCCCATTTTTTGCCAATGAAATGCTGAATGTGAAGGCCGCGGGATGGGAATTGATTAGAGTTCATTGATGCCGTGGCACAGAACGTTTTCGGATTGATTCCCTCAATGATTCCTGATCCTGCGTGTTCTGTGTGGGGAATTTTTGTTTCGCTCCGAAACAGAGCCTGGGACTCGGGGTGCGCTGAGGGTCCAGTGTTTAACTGCTGATCTCCTCTAGGTTTCCTCAATCAAGCCTGCTTGCAATTTGCAAATGTATTTGAATTTGAATGTATGATATTTACCCTTGGCAACGAACACGCTACTCGGTTGGGAAGCAGAGGCGTAGAGTGTCGACTACATGACATTCCGGAAATTGTATTTCACGTTGGCTGATTGCTTCAGCATTTAGTGGTTGTTTCTGCTTGAAATGATCATTGACAGACATGTCAGGCCAGCACTATCATTGATGTTGTCTTTTTCTGCGAAATGATTGGTGTCTCTCTTCCTCTCTACAAGGGATCCTTCTGGCTGCAAGTTCCCGGCAGCAAGGGCACGTAACGCTGATGCGTTTTTTGACAAGATTGTTTTGCAATGCAAAACTGTCACAAAAATATGCAAGCAGCAATAAAAGGAACGGATAGGTTCGCAGGCCTTTATTTTCCCCCGGTTCTGACCATTTGGAAATCCGCTGTCGATCCCCAGCCTTGTGAATGGCATAAAATGAAGGGGTCGTCCCGAGTTAAGATAATGGTGTTCCTACATTCCTGGGACTTTCCAAATGAAAAGCTCATCTCTTTTATGTTCCCATGCTTGTTTGCTGCACACGTGACGATTGCACCCACCTTGATGGTTTTCCTCTCACCCCTCTCTACAGAGTCCTCCACCTCATCGCAGGGGTAGAAACCAGGGAAGGGGGTAAAGGGGTTGACCCTGGGCCGGCAGGAGCCTGAGAACGTCCCCATGAGGCTGGAGACGCTGCGCAGAGCGGTGATGGTCTGCGGCGACAGGGACGAGTCCATCAGCAGGTCGGACACCAAGTTCCGGGCCTCGTTGATGACCGACAGGTCCACGCCATTGCCACTCACTGCACCCTGCCATGTGCACACGCACAGCGCGCAGATTAGGGAGCAGGGAGGCAAAGGCACTTTAGTGGCGCACGCTACTCTGTTTTCAGAAAGTCTTTTCCTGTAGGGTTGCTTCCCATGGAAAAAAAAAAAAAAAACGAGAACGTCCCCATGAGGCTGGAGACGCTGCGCAGAGCGGTGATGGTCTGCGGCGACAGGGACGAGTCCATCAGCAGGTCGGACACCAAGTTCCGGGCCTCGTTGATGACCGACAGGTCCACGCCATTGCCACTCACTGCACCCTGCCATGTGCACACGCACAGCGCGCAGATTAGGGAGCAGGGAGGCAAAGGCACTTTAGTGGCGCACGCTACTCAGTTTTCAGAAAGTCTTTTCCTGTAGGGTTGCTTCCCATGGAAAAAAAATAAATAACCCATCCCACACTTCAGCTTATGGCTGAAGACAATGTTATCTACAGGACTCCTGTAAAACACACAGGTGCCATGCTCATAGCGATGGGAAAAATGATATACACAGTACTGCTGAAGAACCCCCCCTCCATCTTTCTTTAGACTCTGGTTTGCTCTATATCTCTAAGGAATCCCATTTTCTCATAGCTGAGGAATAGTTATATTTGTAACTTCCTCCCTCACCTCATTCCTCTCCTATTGTCTCTATTCATCCGACTGCTTACATAACACAAACAATACGGACAGCAACAGTATTTTGGCATGAGGATACACTATGTCCTGGGCAAATATGAGCAGTGCTATGTTAATATTAACACTGAAATGCAATCAACTCGCGGAGAATAGTCACAGAATAGGTGTTACCGTTGCTATTACAAAGGAAAGGTTTTATAAGGGGAAAAACTTCTGGCTGGCTTTTCCCTGTCTGACAGGAACAAATAATGCCTTGTGCGTCTGTTTGAGAAAAATTCCTTGACAGATTACACAAATAGTTCAAACAAGACAAAGAATGTCTGAGTAAGATTAAAAAAAAAGAATAATAAAAAAAAATGCGGCATGACAACAATTCCAAGGTCAGTGCATGCCAGATTTCACACAATGTGTATTTTGCCTAACCATAAACCCAATGTCAGGAGAAGTACTGAATGTCCCAAAAGAAGATTTATAGACATGCTTAACTGGTGGACTACACAGAGCAGTGGTTTGTGGAAAGACCTTTATCAGCTGTGTGCCACATGAACGAGCCACACACACACACACTGCTGCTGACCCTGTGAGCTGAAATAGAGACAGAACTGACCTGATACTGTGGTTTGTACCAGTGTTTCAGATCCCAGTCCCACAAGATCATCTGAAGAGAAAAAAAAGCACAACAGAGACACAGTCATTCATATGTCATCATTGTATATGTTCTGGTGTATGAGATTTAAAAAAAAAAGCACTGGCTATGACCTGTGCTCCACTGTGTGCCACATTAGCCTTGTGGCTTTTTAGTGAAGGCACAGGCCGGTCAGGAATAGAGCCACGGAGCTTCTTCTTCCAGTCTATTCTGCCTGTCATCTGAACACACTGTCGTAGTAACGTTTTAGTTGAAGGATTTCCTGCACTTTTCTACAACGGGTATTCTACTGCACACTGCTTCAGTGACAGCGGGCAGAGGCCTTCGACTGAAAGCGAAACCAAAAAAAAAGCAAGCCACAAGAACCACCGCCGTGCGTCTACAATGGAGCAACACGATCTTATCTGGCTGCAACTACGTCAATTGGCAGAATTTTTACACTATCTGTTAGTAACCAAACGGCTCTCACACGGTAGTATACAATCAAAGTTGGGGCAGGTTGTGTAACCATATGCGGCTCTACCTGAAATACCCTACCAACCCAAATTTGAATTAAATTGAATTAGTTTGGATTACAATTAAGTCGTTTGTTCTATTGTACCTACCAACCCAAATTTGAATTAAATTGAATTAGTTTGGATTACAATTAAGTAGTTTGTGCTATTGTACAACTCAACTTTTTTTTACCCAATGATTCTCTGATTTGCATTTCAGCGAAACACACCAAGGCACTGAAATATAGCATGGTTGACAATGCAACACATGACAACACAACATCTACTATTTCCAATACCTATGCTTATGGGGAGCGAAATGAAGTGTAAAATGAGGACAGTGAACAAATTGAGGCCACCATGCAGCCTCCCTCCTTCACCACAAGGGGGAGAGACAGAGGCCTTCCTTGTAGGGAGGACTCAGGCAAACACCAACAACCTGAGCCTAAACCTTACATATATTTCTTTTAACAACTCAGCCCCCTGCATACTGTCAGGAATAATTAAACAACATCACATCACATTTAAATGATTTTTTTTTTTGAAAAATCTGTCAGTAAAAATATCCAACATTTGAACTTGTATTGTTGTTTTTTTTTTTATACGGCTCTCTTTTTCCAGCAGCATTATAAGTGTTTGACATTATACATGCGCGTCTCACATTTCTATTTCTGCACGTGAGACATACAGTGCATGAAATCTATAACTAAGGTTGTTAAATAGATCTGCGGCTCCATCCCATCTCCTCTAATCAGTAACCGTTTCATTGATCAAAGTGGGATGTTGGGTGTTTGTCATCAGCATCTGTACAATGCTGCCAAACATTTAATATGGCAAATAGGCCCTGCCATGGCAACCTGACATAGAGGCCAGCAAACAATGCTCCATACACCATGGCAACAGGATGGCGGGAGACGGCTGGAGGACAGAGTTGTTGGCCTTCTGCTTGTTTACGGACACACAGAGAGGGGCTGGAACAGACCGGGAAATGGGTAAAAGCGGGAGCAAAAGGATGCCGTTGAGGAAAGGATGAGAAATGAGTACAGGACAGAAGTACAGATGGAGATAAAAACAATAATAATAATAACAACTCTGTCACAACTGCTCGGCCTTCGTTAGACTTAACCTAGGAATGGCGTTTTGTTCGCAGTCCCATTTTCTAATGACCCCACGTGATCACAAACGCAGGACACACCCAGTGACAAACTCAGATGTCTGCAGCGTGTCACGCTATATAGCGTACTACGTGTACATGCTGTCGACAGCTCACGCCAAGAGTAGGCTCTCCTCCTTACCTCAAATTATCCTCGCACAATGCACAAAAACACAGGACTCCTCGCACTCTGCTCAGAAACAGGAAAAGCTAGACGAAGGGCCACTTAAAGCATGTGCCAAGCAACAACTTATTTACAATGAGGGCCTTCTGCATGTTAATATTAATTTAGTTATTTGTTATTATTCATTATTATATTAGATTATTTCCCGACATTTAGGTTGGTCACACTGTGAAACTGACTTTTAGTCAAGTAGATTGAGGTGCTCGCATTTAGAATTTCCATTACTACTCAATTCAATATCTCTCAGATACCGTTTTACAGTTTCTCATAAAAGTAAAGATTATGATTATCAATCAAATAAAAAATTCAATAATCATCAATTACATGTAATGCACCGTTTTACATTTAAATATAGGGAGAATAGAAACAGAGAAACGCAAGTACAGTTTGTCATACAATAAATGAAAAAATAGTAACCCTGCAACACATTTAACAATTAGTAATAATAATAGCAATCATATTAATTACGATAAAAACATTACTGAGATATTCTGAGTAATATGGCTCCTACTTCTCCTACCCTTTTGACTTTGATATATTCTAAGGGCAGGACATGCACTATTTTCATATACTATGATTAGTTATCTACCCGTGGTATCTTAGGACAAAGAGGAGCTACAATAACAATATAAATCATGCAATAAACCAAATATAGCATTTGAAACCGAAAACATCAGGAGAGTCCTGTGGCCGTGTCACACTGTCTACTTGTTTTCGAACCCTCATACAATGAACTATTTTTAATATTGCGCCGACACAGATTACAGGGGTAGTTAGATTTGAACAAGTGGCCAAGTCCTGTGTATCTGTCATTGCGAGCACCATTACACTGCACTATCTACCCACATGTGCATGAGGTTTATTAAAGGGAAATAACTGTACTTTATAGATTCACACCCGCATGAAGGCTCAGATTAAGCCAACACGGACAGACATACACAGACAAAACACATAGTTAGGACAAATAGTTAACATCAAAATAACCTCTTCACACACACACAATTATTTAGCGAGAGACAAGTCGTAAATATTCCCTCACAGGAGTCAATAAACCCGTGCGATCTATGAGACGGCCGCTTAGTCACACCTGCGTGTCATATTAGCCGGACTCTTAACACGGTGCTGCGAGAGGAGCTGGAACTGATAAAAAGATGCTAATAAGAGCGGAGTGTGTGTGGGGGGCAGGGAGAGAGAGAGAGAAAGAGAAGGAGAGAGAGAGAGAAAAAGAGAGAGAGAGAGAGAGAGAGAGAAGGTATCAATGGCAGACGGGCGGGGAGCATTTGTATGGAGAGGAGCAGGGCCCTGCTGACGTCAGTCTGCAGCGACACACACAGCGTCAGCAGCCCCTCGGTGCACATGCACACGCTGATAATGAATGGGCTCGGGCTGTCGAGACACGCACGGGAAGAAAAAGATGATACAGGGAGAGGAAAAGAAAGCACAGGCCGGCTTGATTATTTTAAACCCCCCCGTTCAGGAAAGGAGAGACGGGGAGGGGGGCGTGGGGGTGCCATTGGTCACACGGAGTAAAAGTACCAGGATGCGTCAGGGCCCCCGCAGCACTGTGCCAAAGCTCAGACAGGTTAGCCGATTGTTGGGCCAGGAGCGGCAGGAAAGAGCCGGGATTAAAAACTGTCTCTGAACTTTTGACCGGGGCCACAAAGACGCATCCTGCAAAACCTCAAACACAAGCTCAAAGACACTCTCACGCTATGAAAATTCACACTCTATACCATAACGCACAAGAAACGGCAGTCCAATTTCACCCTGCGAAAAAAGCTTTTTGTTTTAATAATTAATATTAAATCAAACCAGAACCTACGTAAAGCCTTTCTGGTACGCGGAGTACTGTAGAAGAGAAATCCTTAAAGGCTGCACAAATATTTATGATAAGCTCTTCCTCTCCTGGTTGCACACTGAAGAAGTTATTGTTTGCCATAAAATGATCCCTCAACAACAATTTGCCATAAAACTCCTTTCGATTAAAAAAATTTAAAATATGGAGTGCTTTTGATATGATTTGTGGTCATCATGATTCAGTTGGTCTGACTATTTTCTACTTTTAGGTTACCGTACATCATAATAAGAACTGGACGGATGTAAACAAAGAAAATGACAATGTTGCTTGAAAAAAAGCCAAAATTACAACACAATACACTCTTATCAACTTTAATTCAACAAAGATTGACAGAGTACATAGTCAAAGTATGAATAGACTAAGCAGTTGCCTGTAAAAGGGATACGGTACGTCTTCAGTTTAACAAGTCAAACAATTTCAAAAAGTATATGAATTTAAAAAAAGATATATAAATGAAATATTCGGCATCAGTGTTGCTTGGCTTACTACTAGCCCACAGGTCAACAGGCCCAATCTGGAATACTCCTGGTACTCCAGATGGCTGGTCCGCCTGTGGCTGTCACCAGTGTCGTCGGGGCAACCTGACAGGACCATGGAAAATTCTTTGACTGGGGAAAGGAGCTCGTGCAAAATGTCATCCCTCGCTTTCACACTCATTTACCACTTCACTGGACTAGTGTTGTTCAGCGTATGCCCCTGCAAGAAGCTAGAACCCATCTGTATCATATTATTTTTTAAGTCCTTCTGTGACAAGATTGGATTCCGAGGATCTCTGCGATGTTTTTCCAATTTGGCACAAAATTGGCCCCATTTTTTATTATTATTAATGGAGTGTCTTCTTACCAAAGTTTAGGTTGCGGAAAACAACACCAGACAGAAATGAACAGCCTCAACAAACAAAAAAAAATGTATACAAAATGGTAATACAACTGTTAAGGAAATATGCTGTTATTGAGTCCCAAACTTTTTGCATTTTTATTAAAAATAATACACAATTGGTAGTTACAGTTATATGTGCGTGACCAAAGAAGCCCCTGTAGTCAATGTCTGTTGTTACTGCTTCTGAAGTTTTTTAATCTCAATACTAGGGGGTGTCGTTACATAAATATCAACACAAATCCCATAACTTGTTGCTTTCTCTCACAATTTTATTTTTTTTTTAAATGACACTACAAAAAAAGCACTACAGTAAAACGTTATGGGTATTTGTAGATGCCGGTCCGCTCTATAAGACGACACCCGTGCTAATGAAGAGCATGAAATAGGTTTTTGAATCAAAAGTCATAACACGCTGCATTAAGGGTACTTTAGAGGCTGATCTGAAGTCCTACTCGGCAACTGGTGATTTTCTTGCACATGGAGCTAAGAATTTAACGGCCGCTATTGGGCAAATATTGCCCACAGATTCATGTGGAGGAATCTAAGTGTATGGAGAGGGGAATGAATGCTGATGAAGGGTGGTTGTTTTATTATTACAGAAAATACAAACATTTAGGACAAGACTGTAATTTTTGCCCCAAGTAAGGCAAGCACAAGATTCAAATGAATACATACTGAAAGGAAGTTTTTAGTTGTTCTCACTTCCACCTTCACAACAAAGGCCCCTGCAACAAATGTATTACGATTCATTCTGTTGTTGACTTTCATATATTTATTTTACTTACGAACAAATAATGACGCCCGTGGGTCTTATCACAGGAGATTGGCAAGAGTATCAGCATGTATGACCTTTGGAGAGCGGCGGCACGGAGCCCGGACATAAATAGTTGGAATAGTGCTTCTCAAAGTCCTTTCTGCTGACATTGATTTGCAGGTTCATGCGGAGGTTTGCCCAGTGTTAAAACCAGTAATTATTAAAAGAATTATTGACCTTGTGATGAACAGAATGTACAATCACAGCCCGACCAGGCCTTTGTATGTCATCAAAAAGAAATGCACGCAACTGGTACGATCGGTTTGCAGGTCTGCCTCTGACTGACGTCACTGCTTTGTTTTCCCTTCCCTTACAGCTGTACTTGCTCTGCTTATAGCAGGCCCAAGTTTAGCACAAAACAACCTGTCAAAAGGTAATATCATCAAAGACAAGGGTGATCTCAGGGCAAATGTTCTCTCCTAAAGCCCTGGACCAGGGAGTACTTTTTTGCTCTCATGTCATTCCAGGGTTCCATATGTTCATGGGACATATGCTTGTTTTTAATCTTCCTGAACTTAAGCAACACCACAATATGGCGTCATACCGCAGCAAACTGAATTGGCAAATGAAATACTGGATATGCAAGTGCACATTCCAGCTGGATTAGTTTGTTAAGTGAACAGCATAGGGCTAGTGCGTACGTGACTTTATGTTATGTAACCTTTAAAAACCTTTAGTATATTAACAGGTCATGGCAGCTGAACCACATGTATTTGTTTTTGGTCATTTGTTGAAAACAAAAAGGCTCCCTTTTTTTTTTACACCCTGATAGGCCCCATCTTGTGCTGTCAATTAAATGATTGATATAAAGGTAATGAATAGTGATTTGGTTTATGTCTTTTATTAAGCATAAATGCTTAAAACTCTGATTCCAACATAATAAAAAAATGGTCTTACTGTGATTTCATGTTATAATGCTTTTTTTTTTATGTGGAATGGTTTGGTTAAGAATTTACTGAGATTTTCCGATTTTGATCAATCTGACTGGAACAAATCCATATTCCCTGCGCGTTCTAACATTTTTCTGTTTTCATCAAAATACAAACGGCCTATATGGCTCGCACGTGCAACCTTTTTTTGAAGACCGGGGAGCCCGACAGCACGCCACAGTGAGAGGGCCGTGAGTACAACAGGAAGGTTCTACCTGATATGGACATGAGAGCTAGATGAGGGAGGCTCAAAGCCTTGTAAGGGAACATCTGGTTTTATCATGGAATCAGCGCAGGCTCCTCTCATAAACACAACCTAACGCCTGAGCCCTGGAACTCTGGCCAATAACAAGCATGTGAACACAAACGCCATCCATCAGAGCCGAGCAAAAAGGGGGGAGGAGTTTGTGGGGAAGTAGAGCGAGCGAGACAGACACAAAGGACAGTGAGAGAGGAGACCACAACAGAAATTGTGTGTTAAGTAAAGCATTTACAAGCCAGTGACCAGTGCTGGCTTTAAGCAGCTTCTTAATTATATTTAAAAAAAAGCGTTTTGCAGTTTTTCACTTTTGAATACAGAGCAGACTTCGATGAAACCCCCACAGAAACTGTCAGTGTGGTTGTAAAAGTTAGTTGAGAACACATTTATAAAAAACTTCCTGGTTTAACTTTATGGGATTCATTTAACTGAATTGAATACACTTGTATAGGAAACAATCTAAGTGAGTCTAGTATGTGTGCTTCATGGCAACAACGGGCTGGATGCAGCCTATCCTACTTTCTTGATCAGGGTTTGTATTACAGAGTTAAAGGTCGGCATGTAACTCTAACATGTACTTAAAAAAAAAAAAAAGGACATCACAACAACTAAGGGTTTTTGTCTAGCTGGATATCATTTTATAAGAAAAACTTGAAGTCATTTTACATAAAGTAAGAATCTGAAACAATGATAAAACGTTTCATCGATTAATAAACTGTCTCTAAAGTTTAGTCTGCACCGTTCCCAACTGTCATCAACCTGTTTCCAGTAGCATGAAGCAGCCAAAAACGCTGCAAATACATGCCTGACTGCAACGCACGTGAAGACCAAACCAGAGGCGAACGGGAAAGTGAATGCTGGGACTTGGCTAGAAACATGAAACAGACAAGATAATAATGCTGTTCTATGCCTGAAGGATGTCGATACGAAACGTATGTGCATATAAGCTGGTTTTAGCAACATTCTGCCCTCGAGCAACCAGAATTCAACAATGCAGCTTTAAGGAGCGTGGGCACAGATGTGGGCAAAACAGCCTTTTTCATAGTGAGGTAATTACCCAAGCGTGCGCAACAATCCACTTCCCATGGCATGGCCAAACAATGGATAACTGTGCACCGCTACGTTACACTCTCTGTGTGGGCAAACTTTCGCAACAAGCCCGCCGATAGTTTGGAGTGCGAGGCTTGCATTAGTATGAGGCGCATATCTTTTGCTGCAATGTCTAAGAGCAACAAGTTGATGCTTAATGTGAATAATCCACCCTGGCTTGGTCCAGTGGTAGGGTGTGTCGCCATTTCACATTGTGAAGTCCCTGGTGTTTAGTGCACACATAATGAAATGAGGCCGTAAACCTGCCATGAGGCCAGTATGTTCAGAGGAGAGAGAGAGAGAGAGACTGAGTGCGAGAGCCAACAAGTTAAGTGAACCAAAGGAGAGACTTGTAGATCAGCGGAGTTCGAAAAAACTAAAATTATGAAGTATATCTGTACAACATTCTTTATATTTAAAACAGACGCGTTAATATGTCACAAAAAACCCAATAATTGAGCATACAGCAGATAAAATACCGTGAGCTTAAGCAAAGGGTTCACTACTGCTCCACCACCACTTTCCTTCCTGCCTTTAAAAAACGATGGCATCAACAATATTTGAATTTAAATATAACGTGGTGGGTATTTGGGGATGACCTTCATCACGGGATGCGTCAGTCACTCCTATCGCTCCCACACATATCAACAGAGCACATGATCTTTAACGTTTGTATACACTCGGCTATTGATGCATTTCAAAATACATCAATCTCTGAGCCAGCACTGTACGTTTAACGCAGAAACTGTTTATGGTGGTGACAGAAGACAGACAGGCTACTGTAGTTGTCCTCGTGTGTAGGTGACACATCTACATTTCCTTCATTTTATACAAATCCATCCTGCAATGTAATCACAGATTCACCCGTCAGGAAAGGTGATGTTCAGAGCGGCTTCCCCCCCCCTCCCTCGATATCCCGTCCAAGAATCGAGCCGACTCAGCAGCCTGCGCCGACAGAGTGTGGGTCACAACACAACGTTGGAACCGCCGGAGATCAGCATTTTACATCGGCAAGTGAAAAAATAAAAATAAAAAAAGAGCTCTGCCTGCATCACCTGAGACAGATGCCACATGGCATAAATACTGGAACACTGGCTGACAGTCAGATGAGTCAGAGTCACACAAACCGGCGCTAGATTTACTAAACAGAGTTAGGGAGCGCAAAGGTGAAGCCTTCATGGACTAAGTTGACCAAGATTTGTGTAGTATACAACACTTTTTTGCTGGAGGACCTTTACATTTCAAGGCATTAAGGCACTGCGGCATGGCTGCAAAAGGGCACATAAATAAGGTCATAAATGAGGTAAATAGAGATTAAAAAGGCCAAGACTTCTATAACAAATATCCCTGATACTGCAAAATACAGATTGCAGAGAAGAAGAAGAAGAAGAAGAAAAAGAGTAGAGGGAAAATATTATCACGTTAAAATGCAGAAACTATGTGAGACGCATGCGGCTTCCATTTGCATCCATCACACAGATATACATCATTTACGGTATTTTTTACTTACTTAAGAATTTGTGGGATAACGCGCATCATCCTCTTTATAATTGTATAATTATCAACCCTTTTGACATTTGCTCTTTCAAAATGATATTGCACAGTTTCTAGTACTAGCCCCATTTAGCAAATAGTTGTTTTTTTTGTCAAAAACAAAAAAAGCAAATACAAACCAATATGGCTACTTTTGGGAAAGCTACGTTGGAATGAAGAGGATGTACATTGTTTTGTAGGCAAACCCCTTTCACACAATGCAACTGAAACCCTGGACTTTTTTAGACATTACTCGAAGGGAATGTATGCGAGAACACAAATGTCAAATTAGTCGTACCGGACATTAAACAGACCATTCCCTGCCCGCTTCCTTGTACAGCGTTTGTGTAATGTGTGATTGAGCCGAAGTGCAAACAGATTAAGGGCTGAAACCAGCTGACACTAGGCAGAATGCAAATACATCGCAATGACATCGTGGATACATTAACTGGTGTGTTGCGGTTTCACATCAATTCTTTCACTATATCCTCTACTTTCGAATATTGACAATACGCTGTGCAGTTATAGACAAGAAGTCTTTTTAAGCTTCATTAATATTTGCTTTGATAAAGCAGTCAAAGGTATTTAGTTTCTATGCTGCCGCTTTGGCCTTCGCCACATGCGGCGCATCAAATCAAGCACTTCTTCTGAACAGGTACAATCCCTATACATGTATCTTTTGGTGTGATGATCTCTGTGGCTAGTGCCGTCATCTTTTAGCACAGTCCAGCTATTTGCGAGCATTGTATAATTTTCAAAAATGTCATAAATTACCCAAGAATTTTGGCATGACCATGGCGATTTAGCTAGCCTTTAGAGCATTTCGTAGGAGACTTAACTCAATAACTATAACAACTCTCTTGTCAACACATGGCCCGCCGCCATTGCTGCCGGAAAAAGAAAGGAAAAAAAAACATGAAGGAGAGGAGAGAGAACATAATGGCTATTGCATGCTAGCAAAGCAAGAACATGTCAAATGTACTCTGCATCAGTTTTATTCTTAATTTGTTTTAAGCCTGCGCTTTTGCTACTTGTAGAAAACAGCCAACCTTTCGGATCACTTAGCAACATAACAGAAACATAAAACCTTCTATTTGATCTATGCGTCTCGGAAATAGCCTTCATATATGCCCACTTAATGCCCCGTGTCTGTGGTACCATGCCAGGGTGCTGGCTGTTGATATGTGGCATCGAGTCTACCGTTAATCGAGTTGATGCTGGAGGATCACACTGCAGCGGGCAACTCGGTGCATATTTATCAGTCGATACATGAGTAGGACATAACTTTTCAAAGCTTTTCATAGTGTTTTTGAGGCATCCATACGGCGTCTGCTTCATTCAAGACGTACCTCTTTAGTCGACCTAACCCCCTCAGTGCACAGGGTGCCCATGAAGGTAAAGGGGAATACAGTGTGTTAGAAGATGACACAGATTGACTGGGGCCGAACTGGTCTCGTGCTTGATGGAAAGTCTTACACGCCACTAAACGTTCCATTGATTAGGCCTCAGTCCCTCTGAACATCACTCTTTCAAATATCCTCACGAGCTATACTATCACTCCGTGGCCCATCGGCTTCGGGGTGGGCCACGGCTCTCACTGTATCTGGACGGCACAGTGTGCATTAGCTGCAGAGGGCCTGTGCGATTAAACGCTGTGCTCTCCACTCAGTCACTCCACCATCGCCGAGCTCCATATGACTGCTGCTGCTGCTGCAAAAAAAAAAAACGATCTCCCCCCGGTCTCTGCTGGGGCTGGTTTATCTCCAGCAGCAGCAGCAGCAGCCCGTATCAGCCCCAATAACTTGCATCACTGTCTCCAGAGAGCAGATCTAAAAAGAAACGCCGCGTCTTCCGCTGTACGTACACGATGTGAATTGCAGCGGCTCTCGAACTTTTCGACCATTCGAAAAATAAAACAAGGCTACTTTATCGTGTGTGTCGACTGAGCACGCGCAAATGACGTTGGGGAAAGCGTCAACGCCGACAAACCAAGAATCACACCGCAATAGCATTCTTACAAAATAAATGAAAAAAAACAAATGAAAAAAAAACAATGAAAATGTAGCCGCTGGTGAGAGGTGCACAGAGGAAGTTTATTCCACTCTGACCGGTCACATTTCATGTGCAGTCACAAGAGAGAGAAAGGCAGGGGGGAGGGTTGATACAGGTCCCTGGGAATTGATTACACTGAACAATGGTGACCAGATCAAGAGCAACCTCAGCCAGATGGGGGAGATATCACACGAAAGCTCCAAGACAGAGACCTTCGTCAGACACACAGTCTATCGACAAAATCTCTCTTACATTATGTGAGGGAAAGGGGGGGGGGTGGCATTTGAGCCTGTGCGTGTGTGTGTGTGTGGGTGTGCGCGAGTGAGTGCGCGCGCACGCGTGTTGGGGGAGGGTAGGACAGGGGTTAAAGTGAGAAAGAAAGGGAGACAGCGACAGACAGACTAAAGAAAAAGTGAAGAAAAGGGGGTGGGGGTTGGCCCGGTGCAGTTTCTCCAAAAACAATTTGTCTTAACCTCATCATTCCACTTTGACAGATTTACTTTTACAACAAGTCCTCGGGACGAATTGTGAGCGGTTATTGGAAACGTCCATCGCGTTGGTTGAAGTTAGGGGTTTTCATTGCAGTGACTAATAGTGCTTCACAGTTTTGCCCTTTTCAGTGGGATCTGCCCTCAGCTGCTAAACGCACACAAGCCCTCCTCTGTAGCTGCGGCTGACGTCAACCGTCACTTAGCAACCGCCTTTTGGTGTAAAAGCAGCAGTGCTGACACCGTTTTCAAAAGAGGCGCACAGAGAAAGACAGAAAGACATTCTGAGAAAATGAGAAACAGAGCAATAGAGCACAGAAAGGGGAAAGAAAAAGTAGAGGAACAAAGTGAGTAAAATTTGGGTGATATTGATGTAACATCTCGAATGAGAGTGTCAAAGAGAAAAATATATAACCGTCATCCTTTTCAATGCCACAACAAGCTGAAATCACAATTTTATCACTGTGAGCTGAAATAAAATATTAAAAGGAAAGCTAATGTTATATCAATCAAGTCATCGGGTGACTTTTAACAGTTAGTTAAACCTAAGGTATGAAACCCATTAAAAAAACACACACACACACACACGCACACACACACTGGCACCTTTATTTCTCCGTTCTGCTTGAAGTCCCTTTGCTGAATTTTAAAATATAGCTCCCACTATCTATGTCATAGCTGTCTGGTTTAACCCCCCCCCCCCCGCCGCCCCCCCTTCACATAACCTAACCACACTCTCTCTCTCTACTCTCACTCTGTCATTGGACTGAACAAACAGTCAACACACGCAAGGTTGAACAACCTCATCCTGAACTTAAAAGCTTAACCACCCGAGATGTTTGCATTGTTGGGAACCTCGCAGTGTAATCAAAATCCTCCGAGACGGGCTGTGCAGAGAATCCCCCCCCCCCCCACACACACACACCAAAAAAAGGCTTAATTGTGTTGCAAACAGAGCCAGAGGCTCGGGGAACATTTTGTCTTTACTTATCTTATCTAGCCACTTCACATGTGCCATTTTTTCATGTAGTGAAAATAGGGAAAGTCTGGGAAGCAGATACACTAGTTACGGTGGGGGGGGGGGGCAATTAGCCCAAAGCTAGTTGACGGCAAAGTTTCAGTATCCCCCCCATCGGTAGTACATACATAATGGTATAAGAGTACAAGCAGATGGTTTAAGACGTCACATCATGGCTAAGTACAGGGGGGGAAAAAATAAAAGCAGGGGTCATGATGCACAAATCTTTTCCAAACAGTGCATCAAAAAAATATCTACCACTCTAATTGGCCTCGAAAAATCCTAATTATCTGTGGCATATTTCATGAACAAATAATTAAAAGTAAAACGGTACAAACTGCGATCGTTACAGGAGTGAATCTTTTGACGGTGACTCGTCTGACACCAAAGTCATCGGGCTACGCTCTGGTCGTCCTATCATGAACACTAAAGAGCTGCAAGCTAATTGCTGGTGATCGTGACGCAAACCGTTTCCATGGCAACCCGAGTTTTGGAGTACCCGCTCCAGCATTTCCTCATCTGTTTGCACTCACACCAGCAGGCTGACAATGCAGTCGCTGCATCCTGTTTCACTCTGCAGTCAGCCGAAACACACAGCACCTCGCTCGACTTAACCCTTTCTGCCGGTCCGGCCGCCACCGCCGATGAAATATTAAAAGCAGCTATCCAAACTAGTTCTGACACCAGAGGAGGTGCGATGAGCGTATAGTTCAACAGAAGCCGTCAGAGCAGGCCATCTGGATCCAATGTCAACAAGACCCCTTTTAATCAGTACAATTCCCTAAATAATACAATTATTGTGACTATATGGAGAGAAACACCGAGGGGGAATAAAAAGCTCCCTTGCACTATACAGGCTACATTCGTGAATGCTGATTCAGCTCCTGATTTGGCATTTACAAAATGTTTACCTATACTATAAAAGCTACCTGTGGCATTGATGAGTAGTTGCTAAGCAATGAATAAGGACATCTCGGTCTTGATGTTGCAACTGTTACACAAGCGTGCACACATCATGCTCCTTGAGCTGAACGACAGCTCGTCTTAATTTACATGTCATCAAGAATAATCACAGTTAATTTAAATAATCATCTCAAGTCTCATGAACAGCACCCCCACTAAACGTGGCCATATGTCCATTTTAATTCAAAAGCCAAAAATGGCCTACAATATATTCTTTTCATTTTTTTTTTTTTTTTTTAAATGTGACCACTACCTAAATCATCAATATATTTTTTACGTATTTTTTGTACATGTACGGAAGAAAAGTTTTAATCTATTTAAATTCATTCTTTTTTTTACATTTTACTAGATGCAATTTCATGGTATGGTATGAATTTTTCATATCAAAAACTAAATTCATTTTGTGCTAAAAAGGTTATCTTCATCATTACAAGTAACTCACTATGCATATGAATAAGGTAAAAGAAGAAGAATATGATCAACTATGGTGAATTTGATTGTTATAATTATGGGTCACAGATCAGGTAGCAAGCCCAACAAGGTTTATTTTGATTATATTTTATATTACTTATTGCGGGTGTTTGTATCATATTGAAAAAGGTGCACACACACACACACGCACACTCACCTTGATTTAAATATATACACACATAGACATTTTGCTCTGACGGTGGTTCAGCTTTAGTAATAGTGAGCAAAAGGCCAAAAAACACAGTTCCACTAAACGCGTGAATGCTTCATCTCCACAGAAAAATCAAATGAAGAGAGGACGAAGGTGTAAACCAAATAAACAGTACATAAGTTACAATCATGATACCACCGACAAAAAAAACAAAAAACCCTTGAGGATAAAAACAAATTATAATTATTCTCCTGATGAATAAGTCCAGCGGAATTATGTAAAATTCTCTTTGGCACCTTTTTCCATCAAAACGTTTTTTTTTTTCTTCTTCTATTGCACACGGTCTGAAGACGGACAATTTCTTCCCCTCTCATTACTGCTCGAGGCAGACACTATATTCTACAGGGCGATTAATAAGACTTGGCATTTTTCTCCTTCTTTGCAATCACCCTGTGGTACGTCACTGGGTTGTGACGTCAATGTTATATCATTCCACATGGCTTTACAGCAAGCGAACGTGACAGCTGAGAGCTGCGCTGCGTTTTCACTGCTCTCCCTCCAACCTTTCTCTCTGCAGCCTGCTTCCCTTGTTCTTGTCTGGATGGGGGGGGGGGTTAGTTGCGTGTATTGTTTACCCCTGCCTGCCCCCGTTGAGTGGTAACCACACAAAAAGTGTGCCTTTTCCACATTCGCCAGCGCTGCCTCTTGGGCCCTCCTCACGGCGTACAGCTTTTAGATTTCTACCATGAAAGTGCTGATGCAAAAAAAATAAAAATACTTCAAAAATAGAGTATTCAGTGTATTCTCTTCTAATAAAAGAAGAAAAAAAAAGGAATTACTAGCTCTCAGAGACAAGCCGACATAATTTTGGGGAATGACAGGTTACCTTTCTAGTTGGACAATAACATCATCGTTTGGGAGAATACAGCTACTTGGAAAGGATGATTCTAGGGACCCACAAAGAAAATATGCAGCAAAAAAATGTTAGCAGGTCGGTAAGCAAGTTTCTTAACTTGTGACACTTTACTGGACCATCTCAAAGAGTAATCTGGCAATAAAATGAGCAAACACACACACACACACAAGTTGTACAGGGCTCCTTTGCAGGGCACACGTTTCGCTGACTTATTTAGGTATTCTGCAGAAGAAGAATGTGACTCAACAGTGTGTCACAGTTAATGTAATAAAATGTGGGGGGATCCAGCGAACCTGACCCCTGGCCATTGCAGTCAATCCATGAAGTTTTGCTTGCATAAGAAGCTTTGAATTACTGTGGTAAAACACAAAATTGGGATGTTAAACCGTCGCAGCAAAAATCCACATATAACATTTCTATCTCCAACATGGAAAAAAGGGCTGTTTTTCTCTTTGCATTTGGAAGCTTGGCCATGTTTGCCCTTTGAGGAAACATTTAGTTTACTGAAACCTACACTTTTTCACACGTGGTCTACACCTTTGGTATGCACCTAAACCTACGCACTCTGGTGGCTCTATCCCAATACATTGTGAGCTAAACATAAGAGAGGAATAAGTTAACTTAATTTCAAACTAATATTCAACGTCCCACTCGGAGAACAGAAACATTAGGATGTTCCTGCATGAGGCTATTTAATGAAGGTTACGGTGTGGCATCCGCCATGAAGGGTCTTCACTGACGCAGTCTGACACATTTAAGTCTCACACCGAGAGTAAAATGATGCGCTACGCCACACAATATTACATGCATGAAAATGAATGTGGAAACTGACCTTTAAGGACAACAACGCAATCGTTTGACTCACACCGTGAACAGGACACGAAGATGATTCTCATCGTTACAAATGTTAATCCTGGCTTTAGGATCACAAATATTAACATGGTTTATTCATATCGTATGGTATAACAAACTTTCGTCAGTTTGCTGGCTTAACATGCTTCAAAACATTGTCAAAAAAATAGGAATATCTGTTAGACCTGCCTAAAGTTAAAATTGTCTTGATGAATGGCATAGGAGACAGACATCAACGTGTTGAAACTGGAGAGTCTAGTATCTGTCAAAATATGTGCCATCACAAAGCTGAATTTGAATTAGGTGTTTAAATCTATATGGGGTCTTTGAAGCTTTTAGGTATGTTGGTATTTGTTGCGACATGTAGCTCAACCTTTCCTAAATTATAAAAAGACAAGGTGTTTAAACCTTTCTTGTGGCATTATACAAGTAGTTAGGGTAGTAGTTCGCAAAAAATAACGTTCCTATGGCAGCATTGACTGAAAAAGTGATTTTGAACTTTTCTTTCTTTCTCAGTGGAAATACAAGCACAGCTCCTTTTAAACTCTTTATGGTTTTCAGTCTTTCAATAATTAATAGAAAACATTTTTTATCTGTCATATATTTGTTGAAATGAGATTTAAGCTTTTCTCAATTTGGTGAAGTTTGTGTTCATTGTTTCTTACTAAATACAATATAAATGTACTATATACCTTTAAAATAGCTGTAAGGGGGACTTCTTTTTTGAATGCTGTGAAATTTCCATTTGCCCTCTCCTAAATTACTGACCTATAGCTGCCTTTTAGGAAACATTACCACCTCCAACAACAAGTAGCATTGTAGCAACATGTACTGATATGTCATTTACAACGTTTAATACATCTTGGAGTTAAAATACAATTCAGGGGTCTCTCCGTAGTGAATTTTGGTGGGTGAAGAAATAGTTGTGACAAAACACTTGAAACCTTGAATGTTTAAAACTAACTTGTTCATACTACGTTAGTATTCGCAATGGATTAACAAATAGAGTTACTCAGAAATCGTGGGATTGTTGAAAAAAAACTCTGTAGTGACATTTTTGGATTTATTGTTGGTATTTCTAAGCCATTTCAACTTCTTGTATGTGCTGTTGGAGCTCCCAGTACTTCCTAAATATACATGAAAAATGACAAGCCTTATACACGTCAGACGGTTCAAACCACAATATAAAACGTAAAAAAAAAAGAATGTATTGGCCCTTAATGTTTAGTACCACCTGATAGATCTGCACAACCTCCACAACCTTTTCCAGGCAATGTTAAACTTTGCTTATTTTCAGTTTACAGTGATTTAAAACATGTTATTTTCCAAGTCTTCAAATGTATGTGAAACACGAAGTGTCTAGATTTTGAAGTAAATACCCAGAGTGGATTTATGTGATAGGACACCTCATGGTTAAAACACTGCCATTTACCAAAGATGAAAGGAAAGCTGTGGCATTATCCATTTTTAGAGAATGTTGGCACTTTGACTTGGTTATGTTCTTCTCAGCAGCGAGACCGTATCCATTATAGTTCGACAGAATCACGCTAAATTACGGTTTCTATATTTGCCATATATAAAGATATAAAATATATCCTCACAATCAAAGGATAATAATAGTAAAAATGTCGACAGTGTACCTCTTGAAAGATGACCAGTTAAGTCATTTTAACAAGCATGTGACGTTAAAAGAAAAGAGCA
Source organism: Colistium nudipinnis (assembly GCA_016785305.1). Lineage (NCBI taxonomy): Eukaryota > Metazoa > Chordata > Actinopteri > Pleuronectiformes > Rhombosoleidae > Colistium > Colistium nudipinnis. The sequence continues at coordinate 68,059 of JAFBJU010000579.1, forward strand.
TTCAATATTGTTTAAATACATTTTCTTCTTCGGTTTATTTCGTTTTAAATCCTATTCACAAATGTGTATCTATTATCCACACCAAGACTTACCTCTTGTCTGTCACATACATGGTGAAAACACATGGGTATGTACAGTACATAGCCTAGGTATACTGCCTATGCTTATTGTGTATTTGGAAAGGACCATAAAGTGGTTCTAACAAGGCAATGTTTTCGAGGCGATGATACAGTTGCTGTCCATGAGACGGCGTGTAGCTGCGACAAAATAACACCCCCCTGTTTGCAATTGAAAGACAGAAAAGCAGTGACCCTCTAAGGCAGTGGAGGGGCGGGGGGTTGAGTGTTTTGTGTGCAAAATGTGTGTGAAGATGAAGAACATGCGTGACATCACCACTGAACCCTGAGTGACTCTTTTAAAAGTCTTCCTTTGTGCCTCTATCTGTCTGCCGCTGACGCAGAAACTGATGATGGCTTTGTACGAAATTTGTCCTAAATATGTAGAGAGGTTAGAATACAAAAAAATATTACTTGTGCTCAGTTGGTTCTTTCTCAGACTATGTTTCTTGATTATAAAATACAGAAAAGAACAGCGCGGTGTGCTTAGCAGATAGGAGTCTGAAATATTCCCAAGAAAAAACAACATCTAACACTGCGATTCCCTCCGTTATGAACTATTGTAGGATATCGTGCTGACCGATTAAGTAAGATCCATTCCCAACATGCAGCAGGCATACACACACCAGACATTTTGATATTAAGCTGCACCATAGATATGACACGTAATGACAGACAAACACGCGCTCACCCCAACATTTTAAGACTTAAGTGCACCTGGCTGTCATTTGTCATAAGAAGTCCACACAAACAGGTATATTATGGCGTTAATATTTGTCCCTTTTACTCACTCCAGAAAACATGAACTTAACGAACTGCCAAATGTGTTTTTAGGGACAGTATGGTGATGACGTTGGTTATAACAATGGCCTTTGGTTATGTTTTTAGTCAACACACATTGCAACGCATGTCAGATATTCAGCTGATAAGATGTTCCTGACTTGACGCAGTTATGAACATCTTATGTTCTGCATTCACACATTTTACACACTAATTAAGTGGTTTAGCAATCTGTGTATCAATATAGGGGAGATGAAATTGAGTAACTGTAAAAGAAAAGTAGTCTGTCAATTAAAGAATCGTTTTGGTTTTTAAACACGTTTGATGAATCAAAAACAGATTTCTTGTTTGTTTGCTTTTCTACAACTGAAAATTAGAATCACGGTTATTTTAATGTACCATGCGCTACTTGCAAAGATACTAAATGTTGCTTTATTAAATGTACCAACCTGTTTTAGCTTCCATGCCATGTTTAAAGCCTCACTCATTGTGACTGCTAATCTGCTAACAGTCTAACTAACACACAATGAAGTGGAAAAACAACTGCTGGAAACAGGACAACTGAGACTAACTGGACGTACATTTTTAGCTCTCTTATCATTTCTAACTGGGCTCGAAGGGCACAGAAACAATGTGTGTGAGCTGACGGCTTGGCAGGGGAACAGCATGTTTAACTATCATTTTTTGAATTATGATTAAAATAATACTATGACCACTTTGTCCCCATTATCTATCCGCAAATTAGGGCAGCAGCTGGCTCCAGGCTTTTTTTTTGGTCCCACATCATACTTTGTGCAACGGGATAGTCCGTTTATTTGGTATGGATATCCCTCAGTATAAGTGTATTGGTTTCCAAAAGTCATGCAAACTGGAAGGGCGCATCACTCTGCGGTGGACCTGTGAGCTGCTGAATGTAAACAGACTGGGTTTGAGACAGCATGGCAGAGGCTGTATACAAGCAAACAAAATGAAAAAAGACAGACACCGAGGTTGGACACGGAACAACTCCTGCGTGAACTCACTGCCACTTTGTTTCCTTTGTTTGTTTGGCTTGTTTTGCTACAGGCAAATGGGACCGTGGATGACATAACTCGGTTTGTTGTTATTCTGATGCACGACGTACTCACATTTCACTGTCCCAACTGAACAATGGCGAACGTTTGGCGATGACATGATGACATGCAGTATAATGGTGCGTTGTCGAATGACTCTCTGTGTGTACTATAAAACGCATCCAAATGCTTAAATCCAAAATTAAATAAAGAAAAAAATACGCGGGGGGGGGGGGCTTGTAGGCCTGTATGATAACACTGGTATTCTGCGTGCCACCTTGAGTAATAACAGAGTCGAACCCTTCACAAAACCATGTTCTCCTTCACCACAGCTGTTTCCCTGAAAGACAAGACGTTTCTTTGTGCTTATCTACAGCTCGGCCGATAGTTTGATTAAAGTGCTTTGCTTTTCTTTTTTTAATAAACCCTGAACCCTGTGTGTGTTGCGCGTTGCTTCATGACTTAAGCCTGGGTGTTTTCCCTCATCTGATGCACATGTGTGCTCGGGGTAGCCGCGGATGATCAGTGGGCCTACTTTTTTCAACGAGAACAACAACAACAACAACAACAGACCGCGGACCTGCAGAGACCTACCTGCTCTCTGGATATACACGGCAACGAGGGTCTCCGGGGCATTTTACAGCTGCCATAGTAGCTGGTCGACGTCTCCCCCAGCGAAACGCAGCTGGACCTCCTCCTCGGCCGGATCACGGGGACCTTCTCCTCCGCGCTGGGGATCCCGCTCGGCGCTTCCCTGGACGGGTAGTGACGGTCGAAGCAGAGCCCCAGCAGCGAGCCGGAGACCCCGGCGAAGCAGGCGACCAGCGGTCTGAGCAGTGCCGGCAGACCGCTCAAACTTGTGAACGACACCAGCCACACGACGCTGGCGAACACCAGGACCAGGACGCTGTGTTTGAGTTTGAGAGTGGGGACGAGCGTGAGGAGACCCACGCACCCCAGCACGAACAACAACCTGCCCACCATTTGCATCTGGTGCTGCTCCTCTCCCCATTGCAGGAACCGCAGGACCAGAAAATCCCCGAGGTAACAGGACGCGGGCAGCGACACGAGCCAACACTTGCTGCCCTCCTTCTTTTTCCTCCGCAGGTAGAAGGTCAGGAAGAAGAACGCACATCCAATGCTGAACAGGGGGCTGACGGACTGCGAGAAGCCCCAGAAAAAAGTCCGCAAATCCCACGGCGAGTCACTTTGCAAGCTCCTCGAGACGAGCAGGGACAGCGCGAAGACGAAAAACGCGCCGACGTACAGGGCAGAGACCTTCAGCAATTTGGAGTTGAGCACGTCTTCGTTGCAAAACCTGCACACGTTCAACAAAAATCCCCGCTGATGGTCCTGTTGAAGGGGGGTGACGCAGCTCTTCACGTAGCCGTTCCTGAAGCCCTCCGAGCTGTTTACACTTCCAGCCCCGTCGTGGTGCCTCGTCTTGCCGTGCGCAGCCTCTCCTTCCTCCCGTGCAGCCATGGCTCGACACTGTGGCTCCTCGCGTCCCCGCTGGTGAAGGGCCCCTGCTTCCACTGCTCGCGGCGTGTTAGCGCTCAACTACATGACAGCGGACGCACTCCATGGTCACTCAGACATGCTCCAGCACTTGGACTAAAGAAAGAAGGTGAGATGTTGTTTTTACACTCCGGCGCTCTGTGGCGCCGTCTACAGGCCACTACACGTCACTACGCCTCCTCCCCTCTCGGTTCCCCTCTTTCCGTCTCTGAGCCCGGCGCTCTCCAATCCTGAGCGCGGCATCATGAACACAAACATCATCAATATACTCCCCGGCCTCACTTCATGAGGAAAGTGTGTCTAAGTCCTCCTTTCGCGGTGCACAAATAGAGTTCTTCTCTCAGCTTTGATCTGTAGGTTTAAACCGTCTGGATCCAGTCTTCTTAACGTGTTATTCTTTATTCAGCATAATTGGTCTTCTTCATTATTAAAACTAAGATGTTAACATTTTTTTAATTGCAGCCAAATAAGACATGGATATCAACCGGTTTATGTGGAGATAACTCAATAATATAATTTAGCTGTCCATTTTATAGAATCTGTTAGTTTTCAGTGCTTACCATGATTCACCCGGTCAAGATTACAGCCACACGCATACAGTGTACAACATTTTTAATTTTGTGATAAACTATAGTAATAAAATATAATTTTAAATTACACCACGTGTCTTTCCCATTGCTTGTCGCTGCATCACATCGCTCTGTGATCAACTGGTTCTCCTGCTATGATTGTCGATTGAATTGATCAGAATAAACAGCATTGTTTTTAGCATAATTGTCTTTTAGGTTTGTGTCATCTATATACATATCATTGAATGTGTTTCGTTAGGCAAATAATACAATTGTCAACAATTATTTAAAATAAAAAAGCCTTTAATGTTGGGTTTTAAGTATCCTTTGATCTTTTAACTGTTTTATCCGTGTCCTTTGGCCATGCGTTGCTATATTTCTTCATAGAGGGAGATCATGATCATGTTACATTTCTGTTCAATTTTTACTTTGTTTACTCTGAGACAGTGGTTCATGTTTGGTTAATGGTTCCACTGGAGGGTGCTGCATACCCTTATAATCTGTTGAATTTTGTTGAAGCACCAAATTGATTACTTTAAAAAAAGAAACTAAATCTTGGCAGAAATGTGTTAATGTTTAATTTGTTTGTGTTTGTGACACAATGAGGCTGCGAGCGAAATGCCAGAAATAATACTTGCTGGTGCGGTGGTAAACACTCGTAATTAAGTTATCAATTATTGATTGCTTTAAAAAAAGTTATATAATAATAATAATAATAATAATAATAATAAAATAATAATAATAATAATAATAATAATAATAATAATAATAATAATAATAATAATAATAATAATAATAATAATAATAATAATAATAATGAATGTCAAGTGTTTTGGGTTTTTTTTTTTATCACCTTCGAGGTTTGAGCCTTGCGGTGCACTGTAGCAGTGACGTGGCTCGTGGACTGTTCTTCCACGTCACTAGGAAGTGGAGGAGGACAGAGCTCGGCCGAAGGAGGCTTCTCTTTTACAAATGTAAATATCCTGAACTGGATATCGGCGGCCACCTCGGAGGATAAAAGTCTTGCACTTAGGTAGGTTAAGTAGCCATGGTTTTATTAATATGGAGGACGTGTTGTTTTCTGAGCCACAGTTGCTATGCATACGTCCAGCTACCCCTACTGTCCTCCATTTCATTGCTTGCATGGGCAAAGTGCTAAGCGTTAGCTAACGTTAGCTAGTTAGCAGTAAATCGCATCTCCGAATCTAATTTAGTCAAACATTTGAATTGTCTACAAAATAACAAGGCTTTGTTGTTTGTTGAGGTTCTGGTGAACAGTTGTTAATGCTAAGAAATGTAACGTTATTAGCAGTTTGATTCGTAATCGTGTCTGCAGTGTTGTCCCAGGGTGTTAACGCTGCGTGTCACACTTTGTTGGTTGTGTTCAACCATTCAGCTCTTTCAGCAAACGTTCGTACAGTGAACTTCTTACTACCATCCATACTTTTTAAAAATATCCAACGCTTTCTGACACATATGTTATTTAAACGAATGGCGACACATCGAAGGCAGTACAGCAAAGCAGTTGTGGTAGCAATGGTGCTCTAGTAACTCGGATAAGTAAAATCTCCTTAGTGTCATGGCAGTTTGTCAAATTGTCAATTCGTATGTTCAGACGAGGCTGTTTCCAATTCAAACAACGCATAATGAAAAAACATTAGTGGTTTTCTGCAAAACTGTCACCCTTCCCTAAATTGTTATAAAAACATTATGTGAACACTGGCAAGAGAAAACGATGTATATTAGATGAGCACTAGCAAGAATTTGTGACATTCAATATGTCTGCCCTCTGACAATTATCATGTAATGCAAGAAAACCACAAGGCACCTGAAGTGAGTGTGCAGCGCTACATAACTAGTCACTCCCTTCTAATATTTATATAAGATATGGATTGCAGGGACTGTGTCCTATTATTAAGAATGAATTGTGTCTTATGAAGGACTTATCGTTGAGAACCATGGTAATAAAGCTTAGTGTATTTGTTTTCACCGTGCGTGTTTGTTTGTATGTGTAGAGAGCCACATGCACATGCATCCCACTGTCGTGGGAACTAGTTGTTCAGTTTCGACGCAATTTACTGCAAACTGTTATTCAAGTTTAGTTCCAGTAAAAGAAAGGTAGAACACTTTCCAGTGGTCTTAAATAAACCACACTGGTGTCTTTGATCCACACATATTTGAGCATTTGTGTGAATGTTGTTAAATTAGATGTTTTTTTTCTTCCTGTTTCTCATAGGTGTTATCCTGTACACAACATTCATTGGGATTCTTCTAAAGAAGTATCGGACCAGCAGCAAAATGACGGCTGCCGAGAACGTTTGTTACACCCTGATCAATGTTACATCTGACTCGGAGCCCCCGTCAGAAGTCAGCCTAAAAACTGATTTAGGTGCCTATTCTTTAAGTTTATCTTTAAAAACTTCTCAACTAAAATAAAAATGTCTTAATTTGTCTTAAAGAATGTGGATTCTTCGCCCCCTATGCTTTAGTTCCATTTGCATGGAGTTATATGTGGTACTCACAGCATTGAAATATGACAACAAAACTTATTTTATTTTATTGGATAAGCCATCCAACCTCACTGATTCCGACTACTTTCTTCAATAGAAAGCTGACGGTGAGGTTCTTGGGTTGAAAAGCCTTAGTCTGTTGATTTCTACGTGGTAAATTAAACAATACGATATGTGTCATATTAATTAATGAATTTTAGAAAGGTTTTTAGTTTTTCATCTGTAAAATGTGTGCTTGGCATCATCATAATTACAATATTATTAATACTCATAATCTCTCTGCAGAAAAGGGGGAGATCAAAGCAAAGACAGAAGCACTTAAGAAGGTCATCATCATGATCTTGAATGGTGAGAAGCTGCCAGGATTGCTGATGACCATCATCCGCTTCGTACTGCCACTTCAAGACCATACTATTAAGAAGCTACTTCTGGTTTTCTGGGAGATTGTCCCAAAAACAACTCCAGATGGCAAGCTGCTTCAGGAGATGATCCTGGTCTGTGATGCCTACAGAAAGGTGAAGTAATTAACAGTGTGATCAAATGAAAACGTTTATCTACTTTATGTGTATCGCATTTTATGGAAACATGAACTAAAGGGGGAAGTTACAATAAGACAATTGAATAACAATTCACACAGATGAAAGCTTTATCACCAGAACCAAAATAGCCTTTTCTACAAGCGGATCTTCTTTCAATTTTAGGACTTGCAGCATCCCAATGAGTTTATCCGTGGCTCCACTCTGCGTTTCCTCTGCAAGTTGAAGGAGTCTGAATTGCTTGAGCCTCTCATGCCAGCGATCCGGGCCTGCCTGGAGCACCGTCACAGCTATGTGCGCCGCAATGCTGTCCTGGCCATTTACACCATCTATAGGTACAAACGGATCAGGCACGTTTCCGCAAAAAACACTCCATGTGATTGCTGACAAGCAACTGATGCCGTTCATTTGCTTTTAGAAATTTCGAAAATCTCATCCCTGATGCACCTGAGCTGATCCATGATTTTCTCGTTAATGAGAAAGACGCCAGCTGTAAGAGAAATGCTTTCATGATGCTGATTCATGCCGATCAGGTCTGTTGTATATCTTACACACACCGTTTCCTACTTTTGTGTGCCATTATTCCAACACTATGTATATCAGAGCCTTACTTAAACCAAGTCTTTCTCATATTCCCATTGTACAGGATCGGGCTCTGGATTACCTCAGCACATGCATTGACCAAGTGCACACTTTTGGTGACATCCTCCAGCTTGTCATCGTGGAGCTGATTTACAAAGTGAGTCGAGGCCTTTTTAAGTAGAATTGCCTTTTATCCTTACAGCCTATTGCCAGAATAGCTGTTTCAATGTCTCAATTCTTGTCTTTCAGGTTTGCCATGCCAACCCCTCTGAGCGTGCACGGTTTATTCGCTGCATCTACAACCTGTTGCAGTCCTCCAGCCCAGCTGTTAAGTATGAGGCAGCTGGCACTCTTGTAACCCTCTCCAGTGCTCCCACTGCCGTAAAGGTAAGTCACCAAGTCTTCGTTCATAACCCCATAATTCTTTGTTGGTCATTTATTGTTGGTTATACATCACTGATATTGTGCTATGTTTGAACCAATAGCAGTGATATCTTTCGTCTTAACCCATCTCTTTTGCATTCTTTATTGGAAACCAGGCTGCTGCCCAGTGCTACATTGATTTGATTATCAAGGAGAGCGACAACAATGTAAAGCTGATTGTTCTTGATCGCCTGATTGAACTGAAGGAGCATCCCACTCATGAGCGAGTGCTCCAGGTATGCTGATTTGACAACTATTATCCCTTAAATGTTAACCTAAGTATTGTAAAATTTATTTGAAACAATCAGGTTGTATCATTGGACATTCTACAGTTAAATCAATTATGTGAAGTCTTAAGTTTTTTTTGCTGCAAATCCCTCTATTATCCAGGACCTTGTGATGGACATCTTGCGTGTTCTCAGCACTCCCGACCTGGAAGTGAGGAAGAAAACCTTGCAGCTGGCACTGGACCTGGTTTCATCTCGCAATGTAGAGGAGGTCAGTGTCATGCCCTGTTTATCTATGATTTTGCTGTTAATTCCATGTTCTAGAAGGGACATCGAGAGAACCGTTAATGTTATGCAAATATAGTGAATTTTTTTTCGTTTACCAGTTGGTGATCGTTTTGAAGAAAGAGGTGATCAAGACGAACAATGTGACAGAACACGAAGACACTGACAAGTACAGGCAGCTGTTGGTCCGCACTCTCCACTCTTGCAGTGTCCGCTTCTCGGAAATGGCAGCAAATGTCATACCTGTGGTGAGCATCCCTTTATAGATGGACGTAGACGAGATGGTTCGCTTAGGTGTTTGAGATATAACCAACAATTATTCACATATACATACTTACAGACTTGTCTGTGTGCTGATAATGATTTACAGCTGATGGAATTCCTAAGTGACACTAATGAGGCAGCTGCTGCTGATGTACTGGAGTTTGTACGTGAGGCTATCCAGAGATTTGATGACTTGAGACCCCTCATCATCGAGAAGATGCTGGAAGTCTTTCATGCCATCAAAACTGTCAAGTAAGTTTTGCTAAGCACCCTCAGCAGTTTATTGTCGAGGGCTGTGGGTAGTCTTTGCCTTTCTAGATAGTTATAAAAAAAAAAGAAGTAAATGGTTGCACAAAACTCACGAGCGCGCTTCATCCTAAACTTTTTTCCTTGACCAAAAACATATAGCAATTGGCAAGTAATCTGGGGAGTCATGTATTTTTAATACATTTTAATGATTATTTATTTTCTCTAATGCCCTTGATATCTGGATCTGTTTATTATAATGTATATTTTACAGTTTCATATATTTGGTGGAGTTTTGTCAATAGTATGCATGAATTTGACCATTCTTTGTAAACATTTTTATATTTTAGGATCTACAGGGGAGCGCTGTGGATTTTGGGAGAATACTGCAGCACAAAGGAAGACATCCAGAATGTGATGACCGAAGTACGGAGGTCCTTGGGAGAGGTATGCTTGCCCATCGTTGTCATGTTGTGAAACCTCAGCAGTCGGTCCCAACTTTGCTGTAATTGTCACATGCATTTTATTTTGGGCATCCTATTTTCTTCAGATCCCAATTGTAGAAAATGAGATAAAGAGAGAGACAGGAGAGGGAAAGCAAGAGGACGAAGTGAGCGCAGCTCCAGCCCAAAAGCTGGTGACAGAGATGGGCATCTATGTGACACAGAGTGCCCTCAGCTCATCCAGGCCTTCAAAGAAAGAGGAAGATAGGTAAAGAAAAGTTACACATTTTGGATGAGTATAATAATACGCAATCGACTAAATTGTGTTCTTGCTTTACAGAGGAATCAATAATAACTGATCTTGTTTTTCCAGACCTCCACTCAGAGGCTTCCTGATGGATGGAGACTTCTATGTGGCAGCTTCCCTGGCCACCACACTGACCAAATTGGCCTTGCGCTATGTTGCTATTGTTCAAGACAAAAAGAGACAAAACGTAAGACATGTTCCTCTGTTCACATCACTAAAACGCAATGCCTTCTTATGGATCATTTCCCTAACAGGCACATTCCTCTACTCCCCTCTCCCATGCTCTCCCCGTTAGTCCTTTGTTGCAGAGGCCATGCTCATCATGGTCACTGTGCTGCACCTGGGCAAGTCCTCTCTGCCTAAGAAGCCAATTACAGATGATGATGTGGACCGCATCTCACTGTGCCTGAAGGTCCTTTCAGAGTGCTCCCCACTTATGAATGACATTTTCAACAAGGAGTGCCGCAGATCCCTGTCACATATGCTGACTGTTAGACTGGAGGAAGAGAAGCTGTCGCAAAAGGTAATGACGCTTGAATCGGAGCCCTGGATTTGGCCTAGATTTAAGGATTGAATTCTGTCGTTTGTGGGCCGTGGACTGCATCATGCCTAATGAATAACTATGCGTTTCTTTGTCTTACCGCAGAAAGAGTCTGAGAAACGTAATGTCACAGTGCAGGCAGACGACCCCATCTCCTTCATGCAGCTGACGGCTAAAAATGAGATGGCTTCTAAGGAGGACCAGTTTCAGCTCAGTCTGCTGGCTGCGATGGGCAACACTCAGAGAAAAGAGGCTGCTGATCCCCTGGCTTCAAAACTCAACAAGGTACAAACGCAAGCCCTGCAGAAATTTCAGGCATACTGGACCTGGAAATAGCAGTGCAAAAAAAAACTCACCAAAGTTCGGACTGTAAATATTAATCATCCTCATTAATCAGATTGTATTTTTCTTGACCTTTAAACGTGACAAAAGGATGTTGATGTTTTTGATTGCATAGTGGTAAAGAGTACAGTTTGTACTTGTTTCCAATTCCTCAAATTGTCTGCTATTGCATAATGGAATCAGATGCAATTAGTGTGATTTCCGTTGTTTCATTTTAATTCTGCTGTAGGCTTAATTGTTTTTAACGTCTGAACCCACAGCCTCTCCTGCTGCATTGTTGCTGAAGTCCTTGTCATGTAAATGTTTAGTGGGTTTAGTTGGCATTGATTTTTAAATGTGATTTTATTTATTTATTTTCTTCAATCTAGGTGACTCAGCTGACGGGCTTCTCGGACCCAGTGTATGCCGAAGCCTATGTTCATGTCAACCAGTATGACATTGTGCTGGACGTGCTGGTGGTAAACCAAACCAGTGATACTCTCCAGAACTGCACCCTGGAGCTCGCCACTTTAGGTTAGTTGTGCCACATTTGAGCAATGTGCAGGCTCTCCTTTACAGTGATGCTAAATCAAGGCCGTCACGTCTGTGTTGCCCTACCGCTCTTTGTACGTTAAGCAGATCTTGCTTTTTCCACAGGTGATCTCAAGTTGGTTGAGAAACCCTCACCTCTTACTCTGGCTCCTCACGATTTTGCAAACATCAAGGCCAATGTCAAAGTGGCTTCCACTGAGAATGGCATTATATTTGGCAACATTGGTAAGAGCCAATTATTGTCCAATAAAGAAATCCTCTGCACACGCCGTTTGTTTTGCTGTGTGTAACCAGCGGGTGTGAACTTATTCGTGGGGATGTTGTTTGATTCTTTCTTTGCAGTCTATGATGTGTCGGGAGCTGCCAGCGACAGAAACTGCGTTGTCCTAAGTGACATCCACATTGACATCATGGACTACATCCAGCCAGCCTCTTGCACCGATGCAGAATTCAGACAGATGTGGGCAGAGTTTGAGTGGGAAAACAAAGTAAGCCTTGCATTCTGTTGTGTCACAACTTCCCACAAAATAACTGGCATTACAGAATTAACTTCATCAGGCAAGATAACTTTAGCATGTCATGACGTTTGTTTTTCTGTGGTTTGCTCCACTTCCACTGTTTGTTGAAAGAAAACAAAGGCTTTAAAAATATTTAATAAAAAAAAAAAGTCAACGCTGATGATGGTGCTCAAGTGGTCCTTGTTTGTTGTAGGTGACGGTGAACACCAATATCACAGATCTGAATGAATACCTCCAGCACATCCTCAAGTCCACCAATATGAAGTGTCTCACTCCAGAGAAGGTTGGTATAAAATATATATATATAGCAGAGCAATATTGGCGATTTAGGTTTCAAACTGGTGAAACTTAAAGATAAATGAAGCAAGCAATTAGGATTTATGATCATGGTTCCTGTTTGGGGGGTGGCATCTGATTAATACAATTATCATCAAGGCCACACAGCGGAAGTGTGTCACTACAATGTTGCGTTAACAATAGCAATGCTCCTTTTTTTGTCTTCTAAACCAGGCGCTGTCTGGCTTCTGTGGCTTCATGGCTGCCAACCTTTATGCTCGTTCTATCTTTGGAGAAGATGCTCTGGCTAATGTCAGCATCGAGAAGCCCATCCACCTGGGGCCCGACGCACCTGTCAACGGACACATTCGCATTAGAGCCAAAAGTCAGGTGGGTCACAGCTGCTGCACCACAAAATGAAGGCATGGTGGAATTTATTCACTCACAGCCTGCACAATAACTTTCAGAAGGATTCATTCCTAAACTAAGTATAGAATTGGGCTTAAATGAAAAGGAACAATAAGGTACATTGGTCATGCCTTATTGTATTTGACATTACCAAGTTGTTTCTAGTCTGCTAATATATAACAAACTCTTCTTCCTTCCACAGGGGATGGCCTTGAGCCTCGGTGACAAGATCAATCTCTCCCAGAAAAAGTCAAATATCTAACTATGATCCAACGGATCCCTTTGAATTTGTAAAAGTCACCCTCTTTTCTCTTGTTTCGCTCATTTTACAGCCTTTACATCAAAAAGATTACAGATAACTCTGTACGATCAGTTGCTTCTGTGCTGTTCTCTTTTTTTACATCTCTTCTGTCTAAATACTACATCTCTGTACTGTCCCTGTCTGATTTACAATAAACATATGTATTGAAAGTATGCGATCATCTCCTCAACTATTGATTCAACTATCAAAACGTTGTTTGGCATTGATATGGATGGGTGCTTTTTGTTGAAAGTGTGTGTGTTCTACATGTGGCCAGATATTAGATATTTAAGTGATTTCAACCACACTGGTGATTGGGTCTCTGAGAGAATGGACTCCTGCCTGGATCTCCAGCTGTGTCCGGCTTGATAGCTTCGGGCTCTAAACAGATTATCTGATGCCTCTTGTGATATATTGCACAGTCTTTAATTGGTTTGAATTTGCAGTAGCAGGAGCTCCGAAGTGATGATAACCACATCACAGACACACACAAAAAAAGCCTATCCAATGCAAGGATAAACAGTATATTTCAGCGATTTTCAAAGGTACTTAAAAAGCCAGCTGCATGTTTTACAGCGTCTGTGATATGGAGATGGATTAGTGTTGGAACACTGCTACGTACAAGGATTAACGATATCTGTGAAACCTGTCCCTCCAGGGGGTAGAATAAAGGCTGAAGGTATATTTGAGGTAACTAACTTCTACTAATCTTTTGTGGTGCTCTTAGTGCTTCCTTCGCACTCGTCCTTGTCATGCGCCGATAACCTTAAATAAATATTGTACAAATGTCTAAAACCAGTTGAATTGAGACTTAATAGAGCATTTAATAGAGGTTCACGGTCTCTGTTGCAGTTTCGCTCTTTTTACACTAGATGGCCCCACGGGTGTCACAGTGACGGTGTTCGGGTCAACTCGGGAGCTTGATTTGTCATAGCGAGACATATATGTGGCCTGATGGTGTAACACAACTTTTGCTTGTGTACACTCAAATTACGGTCAACCCCAAAGCGGGTTATCATTTTAAGGTAACCCGCTTTGAGTATGCCCCTTTGGCCTGAGTGCCAACTTTTGTCATTTACAGAAACGGTAAATTCATCCCTTCTTATTTTCACCACTGTGGTGATGTTATCATGACACCATATGCATAGGGAAACCACATGACTATGTTGAACTCTGTGTTATATTCAAAAGGACTACAATTATATTATATATATTATATATTATATATATAAGAGTGTCTGCTCTACTACAGTGGTCTGGCACATACAACCACTGCTATGGAACCATTTTCACAATATTCCGGTGAATACATAGTCATGCTGATTATGTGCTTCCTCCACTTTCTGGCCCCATCTTTTGTAGGAGTGTGAACACTGTGAATCCATGATTGATACCAATGTTAGATAACTGACCTGTAAGATATCGGGATACACTTAGATGTCGGACTACACTAACATCACTGTTGGTGAGCACAGTGAGCGGGCACAGCTTTTGAACTGTATGTATAGACGATGTGTGAGGACAGGAATGTGGACTGCAGGGGAGTCTGATATTAGTCTCAGGACAGGGCTGCAGGCAGGGTGTGTTAGGGCGCGCGCGCACACGCACACACATAGAGAGAGAGAGAGAGAGAGAGAGAGAGAGAGAGAGAGAGAGAGAGAGAGAGAGAGAGAGAGAGAGAGAGAGAGAGAGAGAGAGAGAGAGAGCTAGCCAGCCCCTAGTGCCAGACTTCAGTAGTGGCCTGACTGATCACCGCTCCACTCAGATCCACATCTCGGAGATCATCTAAGCAGTCTGTGCTGTCGAGGAGGCTGAGACGCGGTCAGGCGTGTGGACAGGAGGCGCCCGTAGCTCCGGCACACCACCACCGTCTTACCCAGCCGTTTACACCCCCCCCCCCACGCCCGGTGTCTCCTCTGCGGGGGCCTCTGCTCACATTCTCCTGGGAGAAAGTGGCCGTGTGCTGCTCCCCTGGTTGTTTCGGCGGCTTTCCTGCGGCGGCGGCGGCGGCGAGCGAAGTGTCCTCGATGGCTGGCTGGAAGGACGCCTCGGTGCAGGAGAAGTATCGGCTGGTCGTGGTCGGAGGCGGCGGCGTCGGCAAGTCAGCTCTGACCATCCAGTTTATCCAGGTCAGTGGCGTTTCCACCCGTTGCCGGGCCGTCGCTTTGATTTTTTTCCCCGTTTACCCCCCCCCCCCCAAAAAAAAACCCCAACGGCGAAAAGACAGAGCAGGAGGAGGCGAGAGGGGGGAGGCCAGACACGGGAGCACCGTTAGAGACCGGGAGCTGTTTTTCACTCCGCTACTTAGCCGAGGCCTACAACTATTTAGGTTGTTGTTGTTTTTCTTCTAGAAGATGTAAGGGAGAAGGTGGGGAGGAATGTTGAGTGAAAACTACGGAGACGGACGGCTGTCACTTTAACACGTTCATTTCCAGAAACACTCACTTCCACTTTGCAGTTAACAGCCGCTAGCCAAAAGAGAAAGGAAAGTGTGTGTGTGTGCGTGCGTGCGTGCGTGCGTGCGTGTGTGCGAGCGAGCGAGCGAAGCTCATGCATGAGTGGCCCTGTTTTATAAAGTTGGCATGCTGAGTAAAGTGGTAGATTTAGAGTCCACACTACAAAAGGGGTATAAGTTGCATAAAAGGCTCCCAGGAAGAATGTCATTGGGAGCACTGACACCCTCAGCGAGGAAAGAAAGCACACGGAGCCACACAACTGCTCCAAATCTCATTGGAAATATGTTAAGTAGACAGAGTAAATCCCCACGGGTGGAGTGACTGTGAAATAAGCAGCAGCAGCACAACATGTCCATTCAAAGATGATTAACTTTTGTGCTCAGATGTAGACTTCCACCGAGCCCGGGCTGCTGGTTAACCTAATTCAAAACACCAGCCCCACTAAGTGACGACAAACCGCACGCGCCAGTGCACACATTCTTCCAAAAAAAAAAAAAACCCACCAAAGATAATCCACGGGTTTGTATAAGAAAACCTTCTCGCGAGCCCATCCGCGTTGCATGTAAGAGGCATGTCAGGACTTTACCTCCCACCATCCCTGGTTACATTCCAGCACACTGCAGACACGGCCTGCCATTCTCTGACCTTCTAGGCTTTCACAATAGTCACTTAGGAGAGGACCCACACACACACACACACACAGACGCACACATAGACTATGTATGAAAGCGATGACAAACTTTGCCCTTTGCCTTTGCCCCCCCATGTCAGTGTGTTACTGATGCTGGCTCGGGCCTCCAGGATACCAGACTGCAGGCAGCTGCATGTCTCCACACTGTCAGACAATGGTAGGCTGGCACACGTTGGGGAGTGGGGGTGAAAAGCTTGTGAGTGTGTGTTGGGGCGGGTGGGGGTGGGGGGTAGTTGGGACTTGTGTCTAATGAGGGTTCAAAAAGCTCATTAACTGCATACCAACTAAAAAGGGATCAGAGAGCTGCGGCACACATTTTTCGCCACAGCCCAGTGACCCCCACGACCTGAGGTGAGGGAGCGCCGGGCCGAACGGGGAAACGCGCGCACACACACACACAACACGCTTTGCCTGATTCCGTGTGCAAATTTGGGAGCAGCGCGACAACGACATTAATGTTGCCATGAAATGGCTCGTTCGCAATGTGGACTGACAACACGCTGTTGCTGATCGTACAGAGTGGTGTAAAAACATTTAAATGGCAACGCGTGTAGACGGTTGATATCTGCTCTTAAAGAATTACTCCAAAGTTCCTGTCGAGATTGTTTTATCATTGCATTAAGGCGATTATACACACTACCAAAGATTTAGCAATAAAATAGCAGCTTGCACTACACAGCCAGATATTTCCTGCCAGAATAATGGACACTCATATCAATCAAGAGCTTATTCTTGAATTACCGAAAGCCTTTTTATTTCTGCTCAGTGAGTGAGCTCAGCTGCTCCTGCTACATTTTTTTTTTCTGCACAAATTCAGTTTTAGAAAGTAAACATTGTAGAGTGTCATTATATTTTGACATTTTTTATACTAAGTAAGGGTTTTATGATTCTGCCGAACACCCACTTTTTGTGTATTTTGTATTCAACGCGATCCACCGTTACTGTCTCTCTGTCGACTGGAAAGAGATTGAGATGTTGACTGCGGGAAGGGAGCCCGTGTCCTCTTCAGAAGTTTCTAGAAGTCGCCTGCCAGAGGGAAAAGACCTAACAGCTGGTTGTGAAGTCTAGGCATTCCCTAGAACTATGTGGACTGTTGTGAGGTATGGGGGTGGGGTGGGCGGTGTGGGTGTGGGGGGTCTGAGTCAGCCTGGGTGGGTTAATGGTCATGGACCATGTGGAATTTGGCCCTTGGGCAAAGGAAGTCCCTCCACTGCAACTCTTAGGACCTCCTGGTTTTGTGCGGAAAAACATGACCTGCTTCCTGAAACACTGGAACGATGTGTGTGTACTCACGTGCGTGTGTGTGTTTAAGCAGTTGTCATTTAGTGTTGTGTCTTTTGGCGAACGTTTTGAGTGCTGCTTTCACCTACGGTAGAATAATTAAACAAGTATTACTTTAATTATCGTTTTTTTTCGGAATAGCTCAGGTATAGGTACTCATCTCAATAATACAATTCTGCCAAGGGACAAATGTTGCCTCATAATCATTACTACTGCTTTTTCTACAATCGGTGTTTGCATCTATTTCTTAAAAAAATGGTTCCCAACAACTTCACCACCAGAGAGAGGATTTATTGTTGTGTACTTAATTCCCAGTTTGACAATTTAGCATTATTTGATCATGTGTCATCAAGTTGTTAAGTTGCTATCAATAGCTGCGACCATAAATAAGCCATTAAGAATAGACCTCTCAATAAAGTTTTGCAGTCCACTGGTTTTTGCGTGCAGGAATGCATGTGTTTGTGCGTGTTAGTGGTGGCTGTTGGTGACAATGACACAGTCTTCATTTTTAGAAACATGTCGAAATCTTATCATTTGAGTTTTGCTGATACCGAAAGTTTTGTAGTCCATCCTAATACCTCATTTTAATTAAAGGTATTATTCAGACTGGGAAATACCCGACTAAGGGGGGAAAAAAAATGCCATGACCTGCTGGATGTCAAATTCAATGCATGATTCTGTTCTCCAAACAAACAAAAACAAATCTGATCTGAATAATCTTAAGGGTGATGAACAGAGTATGGAAATATATAAAGGCAGTGGTGCGGCGCATAAAGCAGGGATTGCTGGGAGCCGGGTGATAAATGAAGATATCGCTCGTCACGGCAGAGCGGCAGGTCCCCGACTGGCCTAACGCCAAGCAGTTGACTCCAGCTGAAATAGCCCTGGGATGACGTCACTTTGAGTCATCTGACAAAAGTTGTGTAGTGTGTTGTTTAATGTGACGTCTGTGAGGAAGTGACCCGAGTGCAGGGGAAAACATGACTCACGTTGGCCGTGAGAAGCCTGCACGTGGGGTGGTGTGTTGAGTGTCTATAGCCTTTTTCTTCTTTTTTTTTTTATCCCAGAAATATGGACATATATAAAAAAAAACAGGGAACAGGGAGGAGAAGGAAGGGAAGCAGGCTGAAAAAGCACGCTGATGCTCGCTCACATGCTTTCTCCTATACGCGCGGTGGCAGCCGTCGGCGCTGGAGATTCACGCACGAGAGGGAAGCCTCCTGACCGATCGAGTCCGGACAGATCGAAGGTGGATGTTTGTTCCCCTCAGGTTTAAGCAAACTAAAATGACCTCTCTCTGTCTACTGCCCTGCCCACACACTGCACAGTATATGGCTTAAACAAAAAAAAAAAAAATCGAACATGGCTGTGAGCACTTAGATATGACGTCACTTAGGCGGAATGTCGCCGTAACTTGTAATTCAACGGAATAAACATGGATTTAAGGGCCGTCTCGGGCATGTGGAGGCAAGGTAACGTAGCGATAGTAGCGTCGGAGCTCAGTGCGGTGGGTGCCGTTTTTATCTGCATTTCTCAGCAAGAGCCACAAGTGGTTAGGCAAAGTGTTTCGCACTTTTGTGCGTGTGCCTGTGTGTGTGTTTGAGTCTCAGTTTAGAGGCTTTGTTAGATGTCGCGGCGCGCGCGTCACACTCTCGCCCCACTTTGGATGCAGGCACTTTTGCAGCTTTCTGTCTCGATCAGTAAAATGTCACACGACACCCTGAGTGAAAACATATATATATATGTGTAATTTTTGATGTATCAGAATTACCGCGTCCTCTTTAGCGGAGTTTGTACCTTTTCTTTGTGGCAGAAGACTGAACCATATGACAGTGTGCTCTCTCTTAGTGTGGGCTTTACAGCTGTGGCAGTTGCTTGTGTGTGTGCGCGCGTGTGTGTGTGTGTGTGTGTGTGTGTGGGGGGGGGGGGCTGTGATAGCAGGTGATGAGAGCACCATGTTTACTTAGCTCTGTAGGAAGGTCACCTGTTGGTTTCTCACACTGCGTAACCACGACGAGCGCAAACACAGCAAGTCGCGTGTTTTCACAACAGACCTTAAAGCCATTCAGTTAAAAATGTACTCGTAACTACGCAAACAACAAATATGATATTTCAAATAAACAGGTCCTGCGGAGCTTCCGCTTTTGGGAATGATTTCACAGTCCATTTGCTTAGGAATCATCCGTCCAGTTGACAATACCCACGTGCACAAAAAGAAAAGAAAGCTATCCATTCTCCTTGCATGTGTTTTAGAGCTGAAAAGCATGGAACGAGTATTCCTCATTTTTATCTGTGTTATTTATTCTCTAAATTCAGTGTACTATAAAATGCCAGTGCTACACCTAAAATTAACCTTTTCAGTAATAACTTAATTATATTTAAGGTTGGCCCATATGCATTAAGCACTGTTCCACAAAGTGCACAATGTTCCTTCCCTCATTTGACCCCCGTGCTGCTACACTGGTCATTGTTCTTATGCACACATATCACTTCCCCACAGAAAACCCAGTGTGAGGTATTGATGCCAAGTTCGACCTATGTTGGGAGTGTAATTTTATAGGATTTTTGTCCTGCTATTAAACATTAATGGAACAGCTTACCCTGCGTAGAGTCTCGGTGGAGTATAATTGTGTAGAAATTGTCCAAAGAAAGCCAATATGCTCGCTATTGCTGTAGAATAAACATTTGTTCTTCTTTTCATACCAAAGCACAGGGTCATATGCTGGGTCGAATAACACGCGGCGATCCATTGAAATCAACTGCAAATGCAAGTTCACCTCGCGTCCCCTTTTTGTTTTTTGAAAGGGTTATAACTCTTCTGTGATGAGAGACATTTAAAGGGAATTAAATCCCTTTCCGGTCTCAACTGGGAGCTTTTTAGTCTCTCCTCTAGTTGTTCTTCTTCCTCTTTGTTGCCCTTCCTCTTTTTCACATGTCACCAAGGAACGGTACATATTGGATTATGTCTCTTGACCTGTCAGACATTTACGTGTGTGAACAAAGGAATATAACCCGATGTAGCCGGCCATAAGTGCATTTCTAAATGCAGTTTGTGTGACAAATGAGTTACGAACACCCCAGGCCTTGTGGTTTGCGTCAGTACAGCGAGGCAACAGAGTTTTCGGTTCATGCATAGGTTGAACTGTTTGGTCACGTTCATGACATTGGCAAATTGTGTCACTGGTTCTCAGTATTGCTGGCTGCCACCTATAAAATATATTTAATAATATATAATATATTACGCTAATCGGACATATTAGATAGATTTTTTTTAAATCAGTTTGTTTGTACCGTTGTGCACTTGGGGATATTGGGGGGGAAAAACTGCAGCACCTGCAGCACTCAATATAACGGCAATCCTGTTGCTGAGATCCTTTTACATAGATTCTGAAAAATAACATGCAGCACACCATAGGAATGTTCATGCAAAGGGGAGTTAGACACTCCCACTCCCATCTGGGAAAGCTCAAGAGACTAGCAGGTCATCCTTTTTGCTCCAAGCTAATGAGAAACTAATGGCTGTCCTGGGAGGAACAGCACTCTTAATCGACAACAGCAAAACGTACTTTAATGTTATGTTTTTGATATATATATTTTTTTATACATGTGTGTATGTGTGTGTGTGTGTGTGTGTATATACACACACACACACACACACATATATATACACACACACACACACATATATATATATATATACACCCACACACACACACACACATACTGATCACTTGACTGATCACCTTTTTTGTCCATGTACTTCCTCGTTGAAGTGCTTTACCCCAGATGTGGGGCTTTACAGACGGGAGTTAGCGTACGTTTTCAAGAAAAAAAACAAAATAATGTACAGTACTGTTCTTTATCTTTCCAGCCCATGGATTGGTATGCTGGTGTCAGTGATCAGATACTCTCTAAGCCAGCACTAGAGCTGTGTTTTCCCAAGCATCTTCTTTGTTGTGCAAGGTTGTTGCTGAAGGCGAAGGTGTGATCCAGAATGTTGCCCACCAGACATCACAGATCTGAGATGTGAAGATAATTTCCACCACTCCCCTCTCTCTCTGCTTTTCTGCAGCCGCGAGACGAAAAAAGAACACAAATGAATACTTTGGCGTGTGCCTACAAGTCAGTCAGCAGGAAACTTCAAATAGAGAGGCTTTTTGTTTTTATGTTAATAGACTGAAAAATACCTAAAAATTTGATAATGAATAAATACATAAAGTCCAAATAAAACGTAAATCAGAGAAGAACGTATGCTTTGGAGGACAGATGGTAAATCAGAACTGCAGGTGCCACTAACTTATGGACTATTAGTCATCGGTTGATTGAATAGAGGACTTCCTGTGTACAGAGATGGTTTATGAGCTGCTCTTAATGCTGCAGACATTAACAGAATATTGAGCCATATTCGTCTTTGCGCTTTAAAGACACATTTACCATCAAAATGTGTACGAAAGGGGGGGGGGGGCGAACACTGAAGAACGTTGCCTTTTTTTAAACTTATATTTTATTTTCAAACATTGGAAAACTGAACTGTATATGAAGGCATCATGCACTTGGTTGTAATTGATATTTCCCTAATAATTCCACCAGAGAATAGCGGTACGACTGTTTGATGCCTCAGGGGAGAAAAACAAGCTTATTATTAATCAACAGTCAATGTCATACATTCAATGCTGTGTGCTCGGCCTCCTTGGTCTATCACATGTTTCACCTCAAAGCAACATTTTCTCGTAGTTGTTGTTTACATAGAAAACACTGGAGGATCCCACACGTAGCCCTATGGATGCATCCGCAGCAAGGACACTAGTCTGCCCATCTGCCTGTTGGTGTCATTTCAATGCTTGTCTGGCCCTTAAACTGAATTGTTTATCCTTAAATTTGTTTTTTTAGGAGACATGTTTTATGTAGTGTGTTTTCCTTCAATAAAGAGGAAACGAAAATGTTACTTTTACGTATTGACGATATTTATGAATCATCGCAATCATTTTTATTTATTTTTTATTTTGCTATTTTCTATTTTGAAACTGCAGAAAGCTCGTTCTGACTTTTAACAAAAATGATGTATTGAAGTCATATTTTAACAATATTACTATGCAGCGTGTGTAGTATGAACTTCTGCCCCTCCAAAAGTCAGGCAGACACAGAGGGCAGTGGGTTCCTCTGAGTTGTTTTTGGCTATTGTTCTGTGTTCACACATCTGTCTGTTTCAGAATAACTGGCCACAGTATCGGGTCTCACATCTCTGAGGTCGTATAACAACTCTGTCTATGGGAAACCGACGAGCTGCTTATTTTAGCCACCCGTTCTCACCACCTTCTAACAGTTAACCTACTTGTTGAGTTTGTGTGCACCTTTTTTTAATTTGAGAAGCCTATATTTAATCAGCATGTTGCTAGTGTTGATTATTATGGGCTGGTAGTGTCCTGCAGAAAGTTCTCTGCGTTATCTACTGTGTCCCCTGCAGATAAGGCATTTTAAAGGCAACTCAGTTGACCAAACACAGTGAATGGTTCTTCTTATGTTCCCGTGCGTGCCGCCGATGCCGAGCCCCCGAGCGGCAGCTGGTGGACATTTGGCCCGTCTCATGCAGACAGTGCCCAGAGACCTGGAGGGCACCTGCTGTCCATCAGTGGGAGGTGAGGCGTGGAATGAGACAACCCCTCAACAGGTGACGGTGGCGCTTGGCTCACTGTCCAAATGTGCTGACGACAAAGGCAGTGTGTCTCGGAGAGTCTCTCGTACTGATACGGTGGGATGAAGGGCTGTTCACCAAACATCAAGGCACATGTGTAGATCGCGCCCGGGAACACTTGAGTTTGGTTGAGTCAGTGGACACCGGCAGCAACTGTACGCGACTCTGTGTCCTCAGCACCAGTTGGCCCAACCCGACGTAGAATTTCAAAATCGCTACACACGCCAGTGGACACCACGACAACAGCTGCCAAAAAAAGAGTGTGTTTGGCGTGTCTAACCAAAACATTTTGCCCTCTCTGCCAGGCCTCTTTAGATTCTAGTCCAAGCCTGCGGACCCTCTACTAGTAGGTGCTGCCGCAGAGAATCACGATTCATCTTTTGTTTTGAGGACCGTGGTGTGCTAAGGACCTGCTTTGCATTGCGTTGACCTATTTTTCTCCAACCAATAATCTCTCTTCTTGCCTAATCATGACCCAATGACAGGCAGGGTATTGTTGGGCCTTCGCTCACTTCAGGTTGGCAAAATATAATGCATTCATCATCAGACGGGGGCAACTTCGCTAGTGCAAAGGTGCCCTTTAACATGGTTAAACAAATTAATCGATTTTTCCTGTTAAGCCATGATGTGATCGTAAAATTGCATACAATTGACGCGCTCTCCGATGGTCCCCTCGTCTAACCAACGTTGCGCCCGGGATAAAAGTACTTCTTAATGCTCAACTGTGAGACCATCGCGCATATTGCAATCACAATAGCGCAGGGCAGGTCCCTACAGCAGCAGATTGGCCCCTATTGTGCAAAATCCAGCTCTCAACAGGGTGCCTTTGCTGGGGGAACTATTCAGCGATGTCACTCTTCGTATTGTTGTTGTAGGCTGTTGTGTCATACTTCACGTATCTCTGCTTGTCATTGTCGTGTGATGTAGTGTATAGATATCTATATAGATATATATAGATATATCTATCTATATCGATAGATATATCGATATAGATATATATACATGTTTATGATATGTGCGATTATGGCTTACCCTGTGACGTACAGTGCTGTGAAAAATACATTACCCTTGGGGACAAAGAAAGTCAAACAAGCTATTCACATTCCCATTTTCGTTGTTTGTTTTCCTTCCCGCAGACAGGGTGACGGTGACATGGGCAGGGATCGATGTTGACAGGACAGGGATGGAGGACCATTAGAGAGAGAAGACGTTTCTATTAGGTTCTCTTTATAAGGAGTTGCTTGCTAAACTAATTGCTTTTCTGCTGCCCGTGTTTTAGGAGCGCTTGCCTAAAAGCGCGCAGCAGCAGTAATGACGCTGTGTATCTGCCATGATGCCAGTGAGTGGCCCCATTTCCTCTGACATATCACCCGACGCTAAGAATTATAGTCCGCAGTGGTGTACTCCGGTGCAGAAACACACTCTCAGCAGTTGTGCCACAGGACAGAGAGGAGGGTGTGGAGAAGAAGAATACTTACTTGTAATGAAGGCGCTGTCTAGTGAAATTTGTTCAGAGGTCTTCAGAGAAGATGAAGAAGATTGATCATTTTAAATGAGTTGGGAATGAGAATTCTTTTGTAATGGTAGAATATGTTAATATTTGGTATTTGTGTAGGTATGAAGCATTAATTGTGTGTAATTTTAATTTGCTAACCAGCACTATGGATCTTTAATTTTTTTAAATCAGCTCATCATTCATTATTCAGATCATTATTTGGTCAGTCGGAATGTTTTCCTGAAAACCCTAGACTGAGACACTCCACCGCTGAGTGACTTTTTTTTTTGAAAAAGTCCAACAATAGTTTGTCTGTCCGCACAGCCACTGCAGCAGCTGGTGTCCTCTCACTGAGCCGTCACAATATTGCTGCTGTTGTTGATGAGAGCATGTGCAGGGCAGACAAACAGGAGGAAGAAGAACAGAATGAGGCCTGAAATGCAACAAAAACAAATGCAAACACTATGTTGCCTTGTCATCAAGGTTGGGTTACATCACAATGCAGTGTGTGTTTCAAAAGTTTCCCAGACTGTGAGCGTTTGAGGGTCAACTTTAAAAGCTGTCGCTTAAATAGTTTTGCTTTTGATCCAGCGTCACAAGGGCCCAGGTTTTTACCACCGCCACAAAAGCGGCCATTGATAAGGACTCACCAGAGCAAAATGCAGTCAGGGGGAAGCACATTGTCTTTTCAGAGAGTTAATTCTTCTTCTCAAAATAAGTTTTTATTTAGTGTCTCTCCCAGGAAAACAAGGAAAGGCCATAGAGAAATTGTCACCGATGACCCCTCACAGAGGCTTAGAGCAGGCTTAATGGAGGGAAAGTCGAGTCACATGATCATCTGGAACAAAAGAGGCGGTTCTCACAGTTCTCTGTCGTTGTGTTGTTATGTTTAATCAGTTTTCGTGGGCGGATAGAGTACTTCTCCACTTATAATTCGACAAAATGTACTTATGAAACGGAGATAAAGAAACAGTGGGTACTCTGAGCACTACAGAGCAAACGGACGGCTTTGAGCCCAGTGATCTGCAGGAAAGCCTTTAAATGGCACCACTTTGATTCTGCGCCTTTTGAGCAGGTTCAAAAGTGTTCAGTGTCCTGCACACACTGATATTTAGCAGGCCGATTGAAGTCTTAATGCCAGAGAGGTTAGAGGAGAGCAGGGGGCCGACTGTGGCAGGAGTTGGCCGGCTTGGTGGGACATTTATCCTCGCTTTTATTCTCCGCAGGAGTCCTATCCCCAGCTCCACCGCCTTGAATGCTATTTTGTGGATCGTTTTACACATATTGTACGTGGCTCGTTTTTTTGTTGTGTTTTGCAAACAAAAACGTGATGTCCAGCATTGTTATGGTAAATCCTAGTGCAGTTAAATGATGGTCAAACCATGCCAACTTATCAATAAGGGGGATATGTCAATATGCGGGAAATATTCCATTTTTTAATCACTGCTGCTATCTATTACAATGATATTTTGCTCTGTTGCTTATCCGCTTGAACCAGTTTAAGACATTTTTAGTACAAGTGAAAGTTATTGGAAAATTCATCAACAACGTTTACTGCAATCATCTGCTTGCACCTGAACTGAAAAACACTTAATTGCTTCCAATTTAAGTGCTGCTGGTCGAACCGGGGAGTGCCGCAGGAAAATGTAATTTACTATGACATTAACTCGTGCTGAAATCATTAGTCAAACTAATAATAAGCTTAGCGATGTAAAATGAATCCGTAATGTTTGGACCACTGTCACTTAAGCAATTATAATATGAATAATATTAATGCAATCAGTATAATGATGGAGCACAAACATTTTCATCTTTTTCTTTTGTTGTCATCTGAAAACATGACTGGACTTTCTGTTTCAGCAACAGCAATGGTTTAACCCCATTTCTCAGAAAGGAAGTGACGGTGAAATATGTCCACAGTCAGATACATTGGTGGACAAAAAGCAACATCATCCTCAGTCAATTTTAAAACGGTAGAAAAAGTCAAATGGTAGGAGGAGATTTGTTGCCAAGAAACAGTTTAGCGGAGGCCATAACTTTGCATAAATGTAACTTAAACATTTGGAACATGTTTGAGTATTTGTAGATAAAACACTGAACATTGTAGGAGGCCTTATAAAAAAAAAAGTGGTATTATTCTTTATCCAAGGGTTTCAATGATTTGCTGCCATTTAAGGGCAGGCCAATGAATTAAGTGACAGGCTATTGATCCGCTGTGCATTAGGAGGAGGAGATCATTGTGAGAGTGATGTGCATGGGTTCATTTAATTCGGCGCCCAGCCAAGGATTCAGTGCTACACCTAGACAGCATTCTCTAACTGTAAACCTTCAATGAAAGTGTCATTACTATGGATGATGATGATGATGATGATGATGCAATGTGATCTTACAGCTTTTTTTTTGTACAAATGTTGCACTGTCTGAAGTCTCTCCCAGCTTTAGGGGATTGCTTGCCAGTACCGCTTGAACCCACTGGACACATTGTTTTCTCTCTCTCTCTCTCTCTCTCTCTCTCTCTCTCTCTCTCTCGCTCTCTCGCTCTCTCGCTCTCTCTCTCTCTACGTGTGTAATAGGTATTGAATAAGTGACCTTTCTGGTTTGTATGAGCTCATGGGAAAAGTGGGTGTTTCCACAGGAAGTTAGAGCCTTTCCCTCCCCCTCTTTTTTCCTCCCTCTCCCCGAAACCTTTCAGTTTGTCGTATTTTTTTTTTCTTCCACTATTTGTCACTTCAAGATCTCTTGAAGTGCAAAACAACGCTCCTCACACAAATTCCGCACAAATTCCAGTCCCTTGTGTGAAATCTCCGTGAAGCGAAATGAGAGAGGTGATGACGTCGGAGTACAGACAGTGTAAAGATGTAAAGGAATTGGTGGCCACTTCCATCTGTTTAACATTAAACCCCCAATGGTGGCTGTTTGATTGGTGACAGCTGCTTAGAGTCCAGGCCCAGATGTTCAGCAAAGGTTAAGCCTGAGCGGGTTTTTGGACAGGAAGTGACACGCTTTCTCTTCTATCGATCACTCTCATGCACACACTTATTTGTGTACTTTTATTGCATTGAAATAGTTAATTCAAGAATGGACAAATCTTGTGCTATATTTGAATCCACGTTCTTGCAATTGTTGGAATTGTGCAAAAGAATAATCCTGTATGTTTGTACAGTTTTTGAGTCGGCCTTGACGATGTCGTGATTGTATCACTAATGGATAATGACCTATTACGTTCTGTCTGGCAACGAGTTTGTGTACACTATTGAAGTTGCTGCACGTGACTCGGGCAAACTGTTAAATTCTTACAAAGGACGGTGATGGTTTTATGAGTCACCTGCCTCTTAAAGATTTATATTCCCCCTAGTTAATAACTAAAGGTAATCTCAGTCAAAATAACAAAAGCTCTCATAGTATGCATCCGCTTTAGCAGGGGGAAAAAAATGGGGGTGTGTGATGGTGCAGCAAATGAAGAGGTTGTGGAATATTTTAAATCAGCAGATTCTGACAGAACCTTTCCTGGAGTAACACAATTTAATGACATTCACTCCGCGTATTTTCTTTAATCAAAGAACAACTGCAGCTAATGACTTCCACGTCAAGGTCTGTGAATTCTCATTGGGCATTGAGCCATATGCAGAAGGCAATTAACTCCTTGAGACGTTGATGAGTATTTGTCTTTGCTCAGCACCCCCGCCCCCCCCCGCCCCCTCCTCCCTCATTGTGAGAATGTCGTAGGCAGGTACACCGTTTCTCCTCATCTGTGTAGGTTCCGCGTGCTTTTGCTAATTGCCCCGAGACGTTTGGCGTGGAAATCTCAGTTGCATCTGTGTTGCTGCTGAATGTGTGGTTTTGTGCTCTGTGCAGTTAAGGATGCCCTATTGGTTAACAGTCAAACAGACGGCTCAAACCAAACGGTTAGGATAACCGACAGAGATGGAAAAGGACCTATATTTAGCATTTGTAAGGCTGTTTGTGTGGAGAGGAAGGATGCTTGATGTTACTCGCACGCCTACACATATCAACCACTCTTGCTTTCCTGGAGGCTGACAACCCGCAGTTGTATGAGGTCGGATTTATTGCTTTATGTCTCGACTGAGGAGGAGTCGGCTGAAAGGAAACCTGAGCACTTTCCTGAAATAAATATAGGCATGAATATAAATGACGGTGAGGTAATTTGATGCAGACATCATGATGTTCAGAGACACGGCTACATTCTTTTTAAGAATGTGTTAGTCAGTTGACCGACGGGGCGTTTACCAAGTGTTCATCCATTTAGGCCATTTACATTTCTTCAACTCCAGTTTCTGAAATGCGAGGGTTTGTTGCTTTCGTTCTCCATTATTGTAAATTCAATTTGACCGGGTACTGAACTGCCGTACAGACAAAATAATTCCTTCAACGTTTTATGGACTAAACCATTTGGAATGATGAACACGGTATTAGGTGATGAGAAATAATATATATATATTTTTTTATGAGCCTAGTTTCTTGACCGCTCTTGATTACGCGTATTCATTTAGACTCAAAAAGCCATGCTGCAGAAGGGAGTTGTCCACCTTTCGTGGATTCATGGCGAAAACAGGCCTGTAATGTTTGTGTGTTTGTGTGTGTGTGTGTGGGTGGAGGGCTGAGATGTATAGCTGGGAATGCTGGGAAGGGGAACCGAGTGACGGGTCTGGACTTCGATAGGCCGGGCAGGTTAGCGGAACATGTCGTCCTGTGACATCAGCGCCGCCCGAGGGCTCGGCCGGGCCGGCCGCCTGCTGCAGAGGTGGAGTTTCCTTCCTGCAGAGCTCAGTGTGGCCTGACCCACCTTGACGCCAACATCTTAGCTCTACTGAGGCTTGATTTTTGATTTTGATTTTTTTTTTTTAATGATCTGACAAATTTGCCCAAGCACCTATTCTACTGTTTTTTTTTCTTGAGGCCTGGCATGGTTTGATAATCCGCATTGTATAAACTTGACTGTTGCTGAACAGAGGCACATGTAATGGATAAACACAGGGGGAAAGAGTATTAACATGTTTGTATTATATTATTAATATTAACATGTCAGAACTGGCCTAATGATTGCATAAGTGTAGCTTGAGTCGTTATTGGCTTCTTTTTTTTTTTTTTTTTTTTTTTTTTTTTTTTTGGATCATTCCTTGTTCCACGCAAAGTACGAGTTTTTATGCAGCAAGCTGACTCCAAATTTTAAGTAGTCATTTTCTTGTTTCTTCTTGCCTGTTTAGGTGGCGTGTGCAGCTGCAGTAGCACATTTCATCTGAGTGGATGGGAATGTCGTAGGGGTTCTTTAGGCACCTAGGCCACTGTGCAGCATGTGTGGGTGTGGGTTGAGGGTGATGGTGACCCCCCCACTGAGACTTTGTCAAACTCCTCATGGAAACTGTCGAATGTTTTTCATGGAAATTCCCCTCCTCGTATACCTTGTATATACATGCTTCACAACAGTGGTTGTTTCAGTTATGGAAAAGACATGTAGATATAACTATTGGCTCTAAGATATTCTCATTGTCATATTTATTCGCTTTTTGGTAAATCATACTCTGAAGATTTCATACATTTTTTTTTGGTAAGAGATTTTATTCAGAGTTTTTGGTAAAATGAGGAAATCTAAAATATCAAATTATATGTAAAAAAAATAAATAATAGAATAACATTTAATACTAACTTCAGGGACCGATTTGAGATATTTTGTTCAGCTCAAAAAACGTACCGATGTTTGATACCGAACCCTAATAGCAGGTGATGGACGTCTTGTCTGGATTACATTTCTCCCCCTTAAGCCTGCCTCTATTTACTCAACTCATAGAGCCATATTTATTCTGTTTCCGGAGACTGTTAGATGAGATGAGTCATGGACGAATATAAGGATTTATAGGTCACATTACTGGCCATGACTCACGCTGGCTTATGTCACATAGTTATCCGAAGTCCTCCTGAGTCATGGAGCACTCCCCTCGCCCAGCCCATCGCTCTCCCACTGCCCCGCCAGGCCTGACCACAGTCCCTGTTAGTGCTGGCTCCCGGTGCTGCTGGCACTGCAGCGCCGCATCGTTTATCACGGGATACGGGAGAATCGCATAAAGCCGAACGGAGTGCAGCAGCTACACTATCCGTGCGCGTAAGTGGGAGGGAAGGTATCACCAGAGGAGTGCTGTGCTTATTGCGGCTGACCGATGTTGACAGAAGAGGAATAAGAGTTTGAGGGGAAGCGGAGGTCACGTGCTGAGGCTGTGGCTGGGAGAGTGGTAGAAACGCAGGCAGCATTTATTTCTCTCTCTCTCTCTCTCTCTCTCCCCTCCTCCCCCCCCCCCATCTTTCTCTGTCTGGTCCTCTGAAGGCACAGTGGCCGTGAAGCACGTCCGAGGATACACACAGTAATACCGATGAATTATTGAACAGTGGTGAGTGGATGTGACATAGGCCGACATGCAGAGCGTGAAGTAGAGATTACCTGCCTCTCCTGCAACAATAGAGAGCTGCAGGTGGGACAATTGGTATGCCGAGGACGTAAGAGAACACCAATCACAATTACAACCATTCACATGTACATGGTACAGCCTGGCTAACTATGAAGAGGAAACCAAATGGTAAAAAATACCAATACCAATACCAAAATATGACGACATATCGGCCAGTGACATAAACAGAAATGATGTTTACCTAATCACTGCCATATGCAGGAGATGATGTAATGATATTAGCGCTGCAATGGTTTCATCGATTAGGTCATCAACATAAAGCATTTTTGAAATTGTTCAATTCATGTTCAAAATTCATTTCGAATGGAAAAATCCCGGACTGTTGCAGCCCAACGAAAGAAATTCTGATTGTTTGCCGCATATTAGGCCGCCTGAAACAGTTAAAGATGTTGGACAGTCGGTCAGATTAAACAAGTTTGGGGAAAAATAGAACAATATTTTTTTTACATTAAATGGACCAAAAGATTCAATGATTATACAGGCAAATGATCAATACTGAACATATTCATTATTTGAGGTTATATATATGGCATTTAGGGACTTCATTCACTCGTTTGTTTACTTACTTATTTTTTATTTATTTTTTACAGCTTATCTATATATCAATATAAGCATATGTTTATATTGGTGGATCTGTAAGTGCTGCCGCAGATTCACCTGCTTGTTTTTGTGATCTCTTTCACCTGTGTGTGTGTGTGTATATGGTGTGGCTCAAGGTGTCCGGGATGTGCTATTTAGTACACATAATGCAAGCCGACTCTTGCCTCCTTCAGCTGCCAAATATCAGCACGCAGCCTGTCATTGTGCGAAACACACAGTTTCGCACACGAGCAACATGAGTGCAACTGGGAAGAATTGAAATTTGGCTCGTCGGGGGGGATCTTGTTTGGATTTTATGTTCTTGTGATTGCTCTGTGTTTTAGGGTGTTGGTTTGACATTCCCCGAGCACTCCCCTCAGCTGTCACCACTTAACTAGTCTCCGAGGAGAGGGAGAACTACAAAACATGGGAAAAATGTCAAAAATGCATGATTCCTCCTCCTCCTCCTCCTCCTCCTCCTCCTCTCTACCCCCTCGCCCCACCCTTACAGTTTAGGTTACTAGGAAACCAGATATTGGCTTTGGAATCAAAGCCCTCAGCAGCGAGCGTTGCGACTGCTGCCACTGCGGAAAGGTCTTATAAATGTGCAATCAGCATGAAAACCACTTGCTGTCTAAACCCGGAATGAGCTAGTTGTTGAGTGAGGGAGGGTTTACGTCACGTCAAGTGTCTGCAGGTGGCGTGTTTACCCTCCTGTCTGCAGGACAACGGTAAAGGTAGAGGTCAGAGAGGCTTTGTGTGCTGTTTTACCCCCAAACACAGGGCGTGAGCCTTGTCCGAGTCTTTTTCGCATTTGTCCTCAAATCCAAATCCATGCATGTCTATGCAGGAGTTCCCTATTTACCATGCCTACGGTGAAATGGACAAAAGAGATGGAAAAAGCTGCTCACTGCTGCAAAAACCTGAATAGCGCATGGTGATTAAACAAGTCCTGGAGCATGTCGGAAAAAAAATAAAAAATAAAACAACAAAACCAAAGTGCTACTCTAAGGTCACAGCATTTGCATTGTGTATGTAATGCTTCATTTCCTGCTAGGATACAACAATAAACCAAGTTTCTTGTGCGCTTTTGTTTGCTGCGATGATCAGCCCTCTGTGAATATTGTATGAAAATAATTACAGACCCAAGACATACTCAAGTTTCCTCTGTCCTGTTCTTTCTCTCCTGCAGTCGTACTTTGTCACCGACTATGATCCCACAATTGAAGACTCCTACACAAAGCAATGTGTGATTGACGAAAGGGCAGCCAGGCTCGACAGTAAGTGCACTTTGCCGAACAAACACGACCAGGATAAATATATACGCACACAAAGACACACATGGAGACCATTTCCATTTTTCCGTGCATTATAATTGCCTTTTGAAGACGCGGGGTGCAAAAGTCTATTTTGCTGCATGGCCTTCTTTTTCTGCGCGAGCGTGTGCGTTTTTGTGTCAACGCGTGCGGGCGCGCACCTGTGTGTGTGTGTGTGTCTCTCTCTAGTCCTCGACACGGCTGGACAGGAAGAGTTTGGAGCCATGAGAGAACAATACATGAGGACAGGGGAGGGCTTCCTGCTCGTCTTCTCAGTCACTGACAGAGGAAGGTGAGTGACAGTTCTCGCCACGGAGCAGCCTCGCTTCTCCGCCATCTGTCTCTGTTGGCTCATGTCTGTTTACAGGTACACATGCTCCTTCGCCCCGTCCTCTGCTCTACTATACCCATGCACCTTACCGATACTCTCACTCGTCACCCCTCTCACTTCCGGACCCTTTTGGCTGTTGTTCTTGTTGTCATGTTCTTTTTGTTCTAAACACTTCCTCCCTCACCGCGTCGTCTTGCATTCACTTACGTGTGAACCCTAGTTTCCTATCGAAAGCCCAGCTTCTTGTCAAACAATAGCAGTGTGTGGATATCTTCTGTTGTGACTTAAACGTTGGGAACTTCATGACACAACTTAACCTGGCTGACCAACTGTGGTGTCAAAAAGTCAAAGCGGCACAGATAATAGATAGTGTTCTTAGATCTCACTTCTTTTTTCTTTTTTTTGTGGAGATTGTGTCAGGCTGAATTTGAACAGAATGGGATTGAAAGATATGCATGATATGTCCACATGATGTGCTGGCGCAATGGTATGAGATCGCGTTGTCTTGGATTTCAGAATTTTTGTTTTGTACACAAAGGTGGAGAAACAACCTTTGGTACCTTTGGAACCTTCGGAAATACATCAAAACCGTTCAGACTTGGCCTGCTTCGAGAAAGTAGAATGTAAATTGAATGTGAAACGTAAACAGTGAGCACGCATTGTTTTCCAGTGACTCCCTCTATATAGTAGTGTCATCATTGAATTAAAATAGGTGGGATGTCCATCACTTATCATACATTGTCTCAAAAATGTGGTTTGAGTATTATAACTTTAAGGGGGGTAAAAAAAACAACATTTCCTTTCATTTTACTTCCAGTATCAGGGCTTAAGTTACCTTGAGGGAAATGTTTTACAGTAAACTGTGTTGTATTGTATTCTCGTCGTCGGTCTGTCACACCCCATCCTCCCCGTCTTTGTGTCCCTGCCCAGCAATGCGGTGAGCTGTAAACCCCTGCCCCCATCCAAAGACCCTTCGCGATGTTTATATTGTAAACAGCCTTTCCTTCCTCCATTTATATTAGTCAAGTCTTTCCAGATTTACTATGCGCTCACCAAGCTGTGGCAGGAATGCCATCCTGGGCGTGCGGTCTCACTCTTTTTTCCCCCAGCAGACACGTGGTTAAAAAAAAATAAAATAAAAATGCACCCGCTATATATCTTGCATTGGGACAATGGTTGGATAAGTGCACTGCGCTGAACCTCAGAGTGATACAATTTCTGACTGACTTTTTCCTCTTTGTTGACATCCTCTTCCAACTTGCGCTTGATGGAGTGTGGGTGGGGGGGGATTTGCTTTTTTCTTTTTATATATATATATATATAAGAGTGCATCCACAAGCTGAAATACATGATACCGTGTTGTTTGTTTTACAGCTTTGAAGAAATCTACAAGTTCCAAAGACAGATCCTCCGAGTCAAAGACAGAGACGAATTCCCTATGATCCTTGTAGGAAACAAAGCTGATCTGGAAGCACAGAGACAAGTAAGTCCCACAAATTGCAGAGATCTGAACCCGCTCGCACTGGCAAACCAATATCCTGTTTGATCATCTGAAGAGATATCAACCCAACTGGAGGTGTCACATCTGCATATTTCAATGTGGAATCAAATACTGCGTCTGCAGGAAGCTGCAGGGAGTTGCTAAGATACAACAGGATGTGAGTGAAAGCGTAAAAGAGAGTACAAGGCATGGTGTCAGAGGGAGGATGGAGAGAAAAGAGAGTCAGAGATGAGATGAGGAATCTTCTGAATATTGGTGTTTTGTTGCCTGTCACTTCCTGTTTTGAATCCATACCACCCCCCTATGGCGGAAAGGAACATTACATTCTCATTCAGTTATTAGATGGCAATGGGGCTTATCCTACGCTATCAGCTGTTTGCAAATAAATCAGCGAATAATAAAACACCTGCATCGATGTATATTTTTCAGCCGCAGGATATATTCATCGCTGGTTTCAGAGAGTGTGGAGGCCAAGTGTTGCTGTGTCAGATATTCTTCACCTTAAATTCAGCGTAAAGCGTGTACACCATAGAAAAGGAAATGGTAATAAAGATGTTGCATCTGCACAAAGCTTTGAATACTTGCACTTGGGGATATATTCCGTGACAGAAACTGAACTTAATTTTTTAAATGTCCTAAATGTCTTGGAAGTGTCACTTGACCTCAAGTGTGACATGGTTTATGTGGTCAGAAAAGCCTCAAGGCCTTTATGGTGTTGTGAAAATTGAGTTCAGAGTCATCATTGAATGGTATTGCCTTGGCCGTTCGAAGTATTTTGATGATTCACCACGTAAAAGGAACTGGTTGTAACTGGAGTTTCAGCCTGAAGAGATCTACGTGCCTATAGTTGGTCAGAGCCATATTGCCACCTACTGGCAACTGTAAGCACGCCCTCCCTGTGTAAACAGCTACGTTCCATTTCCACGAACCGCTCTCGGTGTTGTGTACATAACAATGCATTGAGTGTGCACTCTTTACAAAGTGGAAACAGGAAACGATACCAATAGTGCAAGGCCTCTTGACATTTTTCTCAATATGAAATCTTACCCCTGACACAATATGATGCCGGTACTTCGGAGGTGCACATACATTTCAATTCCAGGGCGCACATCAGCTCACGTCAGTGTTGTCATTGCGACATTGTTGGTTTTAAACCATGCCGGGGATGCCTTGAGATGTGCTTGAGCCCAGTTGACGTTCATGTTTCAACCTGTCGTTATTGTCCGTTGCCACAGGTAACCCAGGAGGAGGGCCAGCAGCTGGCCAGACAACTGAAGGTCACGTATATGGAGGCTTCAGCCAAAATCCGTATGAACGTAGACCAGGCTTTCCACGAGCTGGTTAGGGTAATCAGGTAGGTGGTTTCTCAGGGTTTAAACAGTTTACACACCGTCGTCACGGGGACCACCCAGTGACTCGGACGTGTGGTGTTCCAAACATAACGCACTTCTTAAAAGGGGAACAGTCAGACACTTCTGTGATAACTCCGATAAGTGCAGGATGCATTGCAAAGTTTGGACACGATGCTTAAAAAAAAAAAAAAAGTCAAGTGTGAGCCCATAAATCAACAGCCCAGTGTCTCCTGATGGATTTTGCTCTCGTTCCACTCGCAGGAAGTTCCAAGAACAGGAATGTCCACCGTCACCAGAACCTACAAGAAAAGAGAAAGACAAGAGCGGCTGCCATTGTGTGATCGTCTGAGTTGGCCTTTATCACTGTATCTCATGCAGCTGCTCTCCACCACCCCGCCCACTCTGCCTGACATTGCATCCCAAGTGGATGACTGACCGCTGCCTTCTCCACGTGCATGACTGCAGACGGCCTTTTCTGCGATACTTGGGCCAGGAAGCGCCGTCCCCGGGGCATCGCTACGGACAACTGGCAATGCCAAATTGGAACACCACTCTACCTTCAGCCGTAATCCAGTTCACAAACATGAGAGAGTCCCAACACTAAACATTGCCTTCTAAATCAGCCTGACAAATTAACTCCGTTTTGTACTCTGAAGGACTTCTCTTGCCTTGTAGTGACATTTGTACTTGCTACCGAGATTGAATGAAAATGATATATCTAGAATGTAAATGACTTTCTTTAGTTTCCGGCGTCTGATCAGAGCAGAGAGATTACCTTATGAAGCTTTGTGTATGTTGTGCCATATCCATCCGTACTCCCATGTGCTAATCTGCTACTGTACATAAGTGACATTTGTTGTGATTTTCAAAGTGTATTTCTAATGAACTATTAAATCACCACAGTACAGTGTGTGAGGTTGAGTTTGGTTTTAAACACATGAAAGTGAATATATATGTATACATATATATACATATATATATATATATATAAGTATGTATATAAATATAATACCCAGACGGCCCTTAAAGCTACAATGATGGAACTTTCTGCCATTCTGCAGTGGATTCTTTACTTTGTTTGTGGTCTCTGCTTGCATCTCCGTTGCGAAATATGGAGTGGGATATGCTGTTTCTGGTTTTCTTTTCTTTACAGATTGAAAGGTTCTTATTCTGTATGACATCTCCTCACTGTACCGAAAGTGGCAAATTTGTCTGAAATGCTTTTCTCGTTGGTCAAAAAAAACAAACGTTGTTTTGGACTTCTAAGAAGCAGTAGATATAAAATGTATTGATTTCAGATCAAAACACTGAACGCTGTGTACTCTATTGAACTTCTGACATGTTATGCTAACAATTCCAATTTTTGCAAATCAAGAATAGCTTCAGAGTTCAGTTATCATTATCATTCCAATGTAATGCAGCGTTTCCATTGAACATTTAGCCCACAATATAGATCACATTACTGCTCTATCATTCCAATAACACAATGGCAATGTCTCTGTTTTGTCTCGTTGAATTATTCGCTCCCCCCCCTCCCCCCTCACGCACATCGTCAAAAACAGTCAGTCTTCGATGGGTCATGAGCTCTCCAGGCCTACCACATGAGGAGCCACAGACACAAAATACTCTTCTGTACTTCTGTTAGGGCAAACAAGTGAAGTACTCGCAGTTTGTTTTTCTTATATCGTTGTCTTGAAATTTAAACAAGGAAATCACATGGTGGAAGTAATGGACTTGATTAAATGTTTCTACTCTACTTTTATACATTATTTTCTTATCAAACTAGTGAGCAAGTATTTTTATATGTTTATAGGTAAATACGTGTTCACAGCATAGCTGTGTATGTATGTAAAGAGGATTGTTTAATTCTCGTATTTTAAACTGAAGACGATTGTTGGCCCAAATTTAGAAAATTCGATTTTTGACCCAAACGTGACCAAGAATGTTTTTTTTTTCTTTTTTCTATTTCTAATATTTATCTTAGGGTGTTCACCACCAGCTCAGCCTGTAATGTGCCAGATCAGGTGGGGGGGGGGACAGTTTTAGGAAAGGATCCTGGTCGTAACACGGGAGCTTTAAACCACAGAACTTATTATTATAATTACAGAGAAATATCCGCCTCCCATCTCGTTGCAAATCCTAGTGTTCATTCAAATCATACTGTTGTTTGTTTTTTTCCTTTTTCGGTGTCCTTTGCCCTGTTTCTAGCTTTCGGTGCTGAAATAAAATCTGTCATTGAGCCAGATGGAGTAGGGAATCTTTATTTTAAATTCCAAAAGCTGCTTAAGATTCATGAATTTGATGGTGAGTATTGACAATGTGACTCCCAACTGGTGTATCATCAATATGACCACTCATATCTTAGAAAGGAAGACCAAAAGAATATCTGAAATTGTGGATATGATTTATCCTACACTATTTGTAATACTGATGATTACATAGGGTATACATTAGTGAACACACATGTATATTTAAGTTGGCCATAAACTGTATGTCTGTTTATAGTTTCTGAATGTTTTTTTTTGTTTTGCTTCGAGACCACGTTTATTTAAATTTACGAAATGTTGGCCAATTGATTTAGATTTTGCGGACAAACTGAATTTTTGGGACTAATAAAGGTGGTCTTTCTTTCTTTCTCTCTTTCAATGTGTAAATCTACCAAATAGCGATAGTACTACTTTAGAGGGCAACTTAATTGTACAGTATCCTCTAATGGCTCCGGAAACACCACTCTTGCATGCAATCTAACTTTGAGGTGGAGAGCGCTGTCAGTCCAATGTTTCCCCTGTGTGTTCAGTCCAACCACATCCAACCATCACCTTTGATTGTCAATGTGGGGTTCAGTAAGTACATGGCGAAGGCCATCATCAGTGACCAATGTTCTTTTACACCTAATATGCGCAAACTGGAACGCATGTTTTACACCAAGGGACCATGTGCATTTTTAGCTTATTTGCATGAAACAACGCTTTTTAGTTTTTAAACAATGGCCATTTGAATATAGTTCCGTACCAAAGGTTGTAGCAATGGAGGTCCTAAGCGTTAGGTGTCTTTCTCTCTCTATTATTCCCCTTTCTTTTTTGTTTTTGTTTTCCTGTGTGCGCGCGTGTGTGTGCGTGTGTGTGAGTGTGTATATGTGGCGGTTCTGGGCGGAGCCTCCTGCTGTTTCCCCTCCTCACCTGCATCTCATTCCACTAATCAGCGGCTGAAGCATACCACCCCGCTCCTGCTCTCTCCTCGTCTCCCGATTGTTCAGTTGCCTATTCTAGTGTAGACATTACCGCCCTTTCGTTTCCCTTTGTGAGACTAACCTGACCTCGTATTCATCGCGTCTCCGTTCCCCCCTCATGACAGGCCGTGAGAGGAAATTGGGCAAGTATAAGAGGGTTGAAAAAACAAACAAAAAAAACATCAAAGGCCCCACAGTGTCCCATTGTTTGCTTGATATGGCTAGATATGAGATTCTGAGATATTGAAAATGGCAACTGTGGTCCTCGATCCCCAGTTTTTCCTCTCCGTGGATTGGTTCACCCAATGGTAGGTTGTTACAAAGCTTGTCCGTGTTTTCACAAAGCTCTACTGCCGTGCAGACATCCATTTAATTGCCTGCCTGTCATAACAGAGGTGGGAATTAGTTTACTGTGTAGCACTGGGCCAGCCAAAACAATGTTCTAGTTCACATGACAAATAGATTTAGGAAAACAATATCTTACTGAGAAGGCACATATAAACCCACACGCCTCTCCGTGTGTATGTGTGTGTGTGTGTGTGTGTGTGTTTGTGTGCCGTACATCTCGCCTGGTCAGGCAGGTGCAGTGATTGCCTTTGGCCACGAGGCGCCAATAGGCAAAGTAAACAAAGCTCAGCTCCATTCGCGCGGTCTCTTTAATCAGCGCGTGGAGTCCGTTTGGGTAGCACTCGGTCCTGAGGGACAGGGGCGGTGAATCACGAGTGGTGGACAGCGAGGAGGAAGAGCGTCTCCCCCTCTCGGTGATGGTACAGGCGGCGGAGGAGAGCGAGAGCGAGAGCGAGAGAGAGAGAGAGAGAGAGCCTCAGCCTCCAGCTCCAGTCCAGCCATCGCATCGCACCACAGCACACCATGGAGGGAGTCGGCAGCAACAGGAGCATGTCCTACAGCAGATGGAGCTATGACAGGTAGGCTTCATCACTTTTAGTTCACGCGTTAAAAAGAAAACCCTCAATATTCCTACCCATGTCCGTTGCGTTGCGTTGCACTGGTGCTATAGGCCGATGTTGTAAATGGTTTTGTCTCCAGCTCGGTAGGAACCCCCCCCCCACACGCACACACACACCCTACCCCCACCCGGTGCTGCTTGACAGGTGTCATCCGGGGTGCAAATTTGAGTCTATCAGGTAACGATGACACTGTGTGTGCACGCAGGTGTGTCTCTGTGTCCGCAGACCAGCCCACCGTCACTAACAGGACAGGATTCACGGTTCAATGTTTACGTTACCAATGCTTTCAAGCATCATGTTCTCTGCTGTTGTTGTTGTTTTTTTTTCTTGGATTTTCATAATCAATGAATCTATCCATCCTTCTAAATGTCATGTGCTGGTTATATACATGGTTTTGAGAACAGACTATTCCATTCATATGCCATTCCATTGTTTTATATATAATATTTCACATTTTAAATCTTTTTCTTGCTTATTCCAGCTACAATTATATTCGGGTTAAAGCAATCAGAAATCAGTCGCAAGATCTTATTCAGGAAAT
This sequence comes from Colistium nudipinnis, assembly GCA_016785305.1. Classification (NCBI taxonomy): domain Eukaryota; kingdom Metazoa; phylum Chordata; class Actinopteri; order Pleuronectiformes; family Rhombosoleidae; genus Colistium; species Colistium nudipinnis. Next base: position 108,745 of record JAFBJU010000579.1, read on the forward strand.
GGTCTCGATGGGTTTAAGATCGGAATATTGCTGTAAGTGTGACATAGTCAGTGTTCATTGACTGTACAGACTGAAATTCCTGCTGTTGTTCAAGTGCTTCCGTCACAGGACCTGGACTCACTAGCCAGGAAGTCGACAGGCTGAGTCGCAGTAGGAGTGTTACCGTGATCAAGACCTTACATTTTGCTGCAAATTCAAGAAGACAAATGGAGTATGGGCCAGAAAGTACCACCCTTTGAAGCTGAGAAATCACAATTATGATGAGGTGGAGGATTGTTGTTTTTTGGGGGGGTCTAAGAGTTCTGATAACCCCGCATTTAATAAATGATCAGCTACAAAACAAATTAGACCTTGCAGAATGAGGACTTTTCTTGTCAATATTTTCACATGCCTATATACCTTCGATTAGCTTTTCAAGGGGTTAAGACTCGACTACATGGTACAGGTGAGACTGTGGTTAAGGTCGGGGTTAGGCCAAGTGTCGGGGTGAGGCATTTAGTTGTCATGGTTAAGGAAAGGGACGAGGTTATCAATTTTGTTCACGCAAGCCCATGCTGAATGAATCCTTCACTGAATAGTCATGGCTCGATACTACGGTCATAAAGCGGCTCAAACGTGGAGGCGGTGCACTCGAAGTATGTTCAAGGGTGCAGTCAGATTACGCCAATGATGTACATGCAGTCGCATCACACAAATGACTACACGTGGATTCACACCATCAAAACGATTCTTCGTCCGTTAACTTTGCTTTGTCACTGGCACTCAACAGGATGGATAACAATGGGTTTTTTGGAGACAGTGTAGCGGCATCACGGCTCAACGGAGGCACAGTGGCGTAAGTTTTACCATGACAACGCTGTACATATTGGCGCAGACATTGTAATTGGTATTCCAAATCGGTTCATGGACAACCCAAGAGACCGCTGCCAAGTCAGTGGTCTCGGAGCCCTCTAAGATTTCTCGCAGCAAACGGATGTGTACTGTGCGTTGCAGCCTGGAAGAGGTGCCAGGCTCTGTGCAACAATGAGTTAGTAACCATTCATTTATGATTTAAAAAAATAAAATAAAAAAAACTGTTCATTTAGATAGTTATGTAATGTAAGCTTATTTATATTAGTTATCTGAGACCATATCCTACCGGTGGATGTCTCCAGGCGTCGTATTTCACGGAGGAGCCCGTTTGTACTCGGACCTACACCATGTACAATCACACTGTGTCCTGGCACCCACTCAGCAAACACTGTATCCTAGAGATGGAGGGGTAAGGTGGGCTGACGAGATTTAATTCAAAGCCCTCAGAGCTCAGTGCAGCATTCCCAAGGTTTTATTTATTTTTTTAATGGCAAATACAAAGGCAATCTTGAATTTCCTTGTGTACATTGTGCTCATCCTGTTAAACAGAACATGACAATGGGCTTAGAAAATGAGGGAACAGCGGAGCTTATACATTGTATTTATCTCTCCCTGTAGAAAATAGACCTGGCCCCTGAAAAAAATAAAATAAAAAAACTGTCAATTAGTCAATGAATGCAGCTTTGTGTGATATCTGCCGTTGATTTAAGTGGCGAAAATGAAATCACACCAATTACTATTGAGTCCATTCTTTCATCCCCATTGAGTCTTGTTTTTTTTATTTCAAAAGCGGAGGATCTTTTATCCTCGGAAGTCACTTGTGATACACATGTTTACTCTGCAGGAAAAGTGACACGAAAGAGATCATTTTCAAGTATTTCTTCCACTGTTCCTATGCTTTAATGACAACAGAGATCTTTAGGAAAAAGGCCTGATAAGTTCGTGTGGAATCTCATTTCTCACGGTATGGAAGTGGCGTGGACATTCTTCCCATTCTTTATTTTTGAGTGCACATTTTTTTTCATTTGTAGTTTTGCATAAACACCCTGCCATATCTCATATACTCACCCCAATGTGCTTTTCTGCTGCTCAAAGCCGGCTGCACACTCTTATACATGGCGCCTTCACAAAAGTCCCGTCCTTCAGTTTGAATCATCTTCCCAAGGCTGCTTGTGTGCACATGTGAAAACAGGTTTCTGCTCACACTCAGATTCTTTTTTTTGTTTTGTTTGTGAAACAACCTTGACAGGCCCCCAATCTACTGAATGCCAGGTACGACGTTGTGCTCTCGAAATGAAAGACCGCTCTCTTGAATAAAGATTTGAAAGTGGCCATATTATCGAGCTCGTATTACCGTGCTCATTCCCAATGGTGGTAACCAACTGCGGAGAGTGGAATCTCTCCTGTAAGCAACGCATATAAAGCGATGGGTTTTAACATGCGGCAAGGCTATTCATTATAATTGACCATTTATTATAGTTGTGAAGTGCTTTCATAGGTTACTGTATTCCTCTTAATAACTGGTATCAGATTGTTTGGTCCGAGCTCTGCTCGGCTCAGCTAGTGACACAAGTGTGAATTAGCAACAGCAGGAGATGATGACACTCAGTACAAGCAGTGCGTCTCTCTTTATGTGAACTATTTTGCCTTACAGAAGCTCTAACTTATTTATTTGTGGTATATATATATATATATACTGTATATATAAAAAAAAGCATTTTCCTATTTTAATAACAATATAATTCCCTGACAAGATCAAGAGACCCCTCTCCGTGGATATATGTCTGACACTGGCCGTAAGACACATACCGTCTGGTATGCTAAGTGCTGTGTTCCTGAAATGAAATTGGTCCTGCGTTTGTGGACATTGTGGGCGGCTTTATAAGTGAGTCACCGAATGATCCTTTTCGTCAGCGAGACATGGCAGACGACCAAACAAGAAGTTTCAAAAATCATTCATGAGTTCATCATTTAAAGAAAGTGGTTTCTGTTATATTCTGATCAGAATTTATATATTTGGCATATATATTTAGATATTTGGCTCCTAAATAACCTCTATATATTTAAATGATATATGTATTAGAGATCGAAATTATTGAAATAACGTTAGTGCAAATGCATTATGTATTAATTATCATTGAGAGGGAAAAGGTAAATGTTTTAATTATTCTGTTTTACTTCCCCCATGACGCGTCCCACCCATTATCACATTAACAAAACTTTAAATGCTGAGCTTTGTGAATATAGGCGAACGGCAGAGGGTTCTCAAATATATTTCCTTGACTTATCGCTGGCATATCCTTTTGGTCACGTAGCTGTTTCCAGTGATGTTGCTGTTGTGTACATCGGTTGGCAACACTTCCAGACAAGGTTGTGTATGTCCTGGGATTGGTAGAGAGCCAGAGATGCGCACAGTTTGTGGCCTCTGGCGGGAGACCCTCGGGTGAAGTTTTTGAGATTTTTCAGGCAGAGATCAGAAGGAGGGAGGTCAGAGTGAGGGTGCCGTGGCAGGGGGGCGGCAGGCAGCCTGTCAGTCCAATGTTTCCTCTGCCGGTGAAAAGAAAAACACCCCCGTGGTCTGGGGGAATCAGTGAAGCCCACTGACCTGCCTCTGTTTGAAGAGATGCCACTGACATCAGGTGCGGAGGGGGAGGAGCCTCCTCTCTGACGTCCGCCACTGTCTGCTGTGGCGGTGATGTCGGCAGGAGCTGTGGCGGTAACAACCCCTGGTGTGTGGCACAGGAAAACTGTTTTTGAGAACACGTGCTTGTTCCAGTCAGTGGAATGTTTATCATATTTTATTTTTTGAATAGACTGAGCCAAATAAATGCATGTAGAACACAGACCCCTGTGACAAATCTGCAACCACACATTCTATCGACGTCATTGTATTTCATTTACTTTGGATGCAGATCAGATAAAGAGGCACTTCAGCAATACTTTCCATCACTTGTTCTTTATTTATTTTTCATTTTTTGGGGAGTTACCATCTGTATGAGCCAAGGGCTCAGCTGGGTTGTCATGCCCTCCACACTCCTGCTCCAAAAGCCCACCTGCTGCTAAAAGGGCAATTCAACACAAATCCACTTTGATGTGAAGGAGAGCCAACAACCTCTCCTACTTTAATATGACAGCTCGGACATCAAAGTCAAAAGAGGCTCCATGCCTTTCCTGCAGTGACTGTGATTTATAAATGGAGGGAATGCTGCACCTCTGATGAAAAAGGCCTCCACGAGCTTGAACGTAGAGGAATTGTGAGATTACCTTTAGTGGTGGCATGTAATTGCAGATCCCTTTTTTACATGAACAAATACTGTAAAGCAAATGAACAGACTCTGGCCACAGTCATTATAGGAAAGTCCTCAATTACCCCGCATTATGCTTGGACCATACACTATAGGCGACGGGCCTATACTGCCCCTTTGTCTGATGATTTAACAATCTATATGAACAATCTAAAATAAGAAGGCTCTGGGTGTCAATCGAACGAAAGTGTCAATCGTGGTCCCTCTTGCTATTCTTTTATTCCGCTCCATCCTCTCTTCCATGGCTTTCTACCACTGGCGCGTGAGACATGCTTCTGGCGCCGGTTGCTATGGTGAGCCATCATAGCGTGCAATTGAGAAGTGGTATTACTTTTCCGAGAAACAAGGGTGTCTTGTGTGAGTGTGTACATTTCATCCATCCGTTTCGGACAGGAACAGTGAACACTTCATCACATGGAACAGAGTGAATATCATATACTGTTGTTTTGCTGGGTCTGGGGGTGCTTTGGAGCATTTGAGTGATTACTCTTGCTCTATACAGAAAACATAGACTTGAGATAATGAGGATGGTGATATAATCAAGTTAATAATAGCACAGAATGTGCCTCGACACATCAGTAAATGAACCAAATACACTTTAAAACTAATTTTAGTTTTTTTATTTTTTGCATATAGCGATTTTCTTATATTCCAGCAGGTTTATAGTTTTGAATGTTATTTTCAGAACATTTGACATTTTTTATTGCCGGTTTTTACGACAAAGATTTTCTTTCAATCAAGGCAAACCATTAGAGAGATCTTCATGTCTGTCCCTTGAGTTAGCCATCAGTGACTTGTCCTGATGATTTACAAAAATCTAATTTAGTTATTTATCATTAAAAACATGTTCTTCTTACTTAATCATATCATTTAATTTGAATAGACATATTGTCACAGATTCTTCATTTATGACCGATACGTTCATATACATCAAGTCATTTGGGACGGCAAAAATGAACAGCATTTGCTGTGAAAACATATTCAGAAAGTCATCACGTAAATAAGGTGACATCCCAGAGGGGTGTGGTCGGCATCAAACAGGAAGTTGAGGCAAGACAAATGGCATGTGCTTCAGGTGGATTTTAATATAAAGTTTGTATGACTAATGTAATATACACATAGATTATATCCAAATATGTATACTTTGTAAAGTGTACCAGAATAATCATACATTTATTGTAAATATATATATATATATATATATACACACACACACAATGATTATAGATTATAGAAGCAAACTTCTATTTGTTAAACATGAGAGCAGCTGGTCTTCTTAAATGCTTACGCATTTGCAAAGCAGCTACTGCACATTGTGAGGAATACCGTGGCGTCCGGCTATATCAGGTTGCTCCGTTATTATGAAATCATTCCTGTTTGATGTGTTTGTTTGCACCCATTGTCCTCACTGTGTTCATCTCCAGGTTTTATCAAGCCGTCTCAAATTGTTTGCCTGCCAAGGACTTTTGAAGACTGGTGTGAGTGAAATTCTGCCTTTCGCCGAGAGAACAGAAACGTAGGCCTCAGAAACACAGTATGCCGTGAAAAGCCAAGCTGGACAGTTGTTTTTTCCTCGAGGCCAACACTGAGGGACAGACTGTTCTGTAATATGGCAGTGAATCAGCGGTTTTGTCTGAGGACGATGACGATGAGGTCAGTGGCGAGTATTGTTTGCATGTTTGTGCTTCGGAAAGAGTGATGCATCATTCATTGTTATGGATTTTCATCTCCATCATACGTCGTGAATCATCTCCACAGTAGCGACAGGTTAGTTATGTTCCCCTTCATGCCGTCATAGCGATAACTTACCATTGAGTTCAATTATAGTGGTCATAGTGAGGAAAGGATTGCTTTAAAGTACTAACGTGGCAAATGGGATCGATGCATCTGGGGAGCCCTGTTCATCTCCGTAAAGATGTGACGGTGTAGCTGGGAACGAGCCTCCCTCACAGCGTGCGGGAAGCTGGAAAGAAATGCAAAGCTTGACAGCACCTCCGTGTGTTCAAGAGTCCCCCCTACACAGCTCCATCGCTGTTCAACGAGTCCCCCTGTTGGCGAAAGGAAAAAATAAACGGACACCGCCGCTTACTGCGGCGACACAGTGACGCTCGGGTACACTGCGGACACTGTCAGGTGCCAATTAATCAGCCACGGCTATGGCAACTGGCGGGGTGGAAGTCCATTCGCGTGAGTGCCTGCGTGTGTCTCGTCTCGACGCAGATATTATTGTTAAATGATCTATCGGTGAGCTCTTAAATGGTAATTGGTTCCCCCCTGTTGCCGTGGCGACCAGAAGGGGAGGCAGTGAGACGGGGAGGGGCGTCGGCCGGCGGTTCCTCGCCGAGGTGCCCAGTTAGGATTCAAGTGTTGCACGTGCTCGCGCCGCAGCCGTCGCTCCACCTCTCTGCTATCTGCGGAATTAAAAGCATTCATAACCACTGCTCCCTTATCCACGAAACCATCTGAGAGTCCGGATCATATGGCAAAGGTTTTTTCGTTTGAGCATTACTTTGTTATTTAAAAAGTTGATTTACTGCTCGTATGCTGCGAGGACACGTTATGAGAGCCATCAGATTAAACAAAAACAACGACAACTATGTAACGTGATTTTATTGGCTTAAATGTTCTTATTCTTATTCTTCATTTAATGACGAAACCTAGAGATGATGGTTGTGAACATTTGGCGCCGCAAAAACTAATTCGAGTTAAGTTATAGATGAAACAAAACAAAAAAGTGATATACTGTAAGTATACGCAAAAATGTCCTGGAAACAATGAGTCACACACACGCACGCACACACACACACACAAACAAACACAATCCTCTAAAGATAGACACAGGACTAAGACAGTGTAAAGCATCTGACAAGATGACACTCATATATATCTCTGCCTCTCTGGTCCTTTTTGTCAGCAGGGTGTGAAATATGCGCGTGCGTCAGTCTGCGTGGAATGTGGGATGACGGGTGATTAACTTCGGGGAAAAAAAAACTCCTGGTGCTTTTGATGTTTTTATGGTGTGTCAATGACCACTCTTCGTGTTATCTGAAAGATAACTGTGGGAGTTTTGCAATTATATGATAAAATATCATTTGTATCTTGAGCCAAGCAGCGTTAAATTCTTATTTAATACAGTTTTATGAATGTTTTGTCTCCTTGTATTTAATAAATTCTATACACTTTAGTTCGAACGTGATTGACACATTAATTGCACGTGAACATTAAACATTACATTTTGAACCTCATTCTCTATAAGCTGTGTGCCAAATCTACCATTTTGAAGCTCAAAGCTGCAAGTTTTGATTCAAGGGTAGTATGACTATAAGGAAACCAAAAAATGCACCTTTTAATAGAAAAAAAAAGTCAGACATTGCACCTTTGGCAGCTAGAAGGAAAAAAATCGCTTTAACATCTATAAAAATCAATTTTTAGTTCAAGGCAGTATTTAACCGTTTAGACATCCAAACAGATCTGCATATACGGAGGGAAAATCATCTGGATGACTCATCATCATATTTGGGTTTTGATGCCTCTCGTTACACAAGGCTGTGCATCTTTCTCCGTTGCCCTTGGATGCAAGTGGTTTTCCAAATTGAAACCCTTCTATAGACATTACTCTGGCTCAAGACACGGTGTCATTGTTTGGGTCGAGAGATGTGTTTTTTCAGATCTCTGGGCTTCATTGGGGCTAGGGCAATTTATGTTTCAAAGCAAAGGCTATATGTCTCTCCATGTTTCTCTCGGTGAGACTCATCGCTAGAATCTACAACATTGGCCTGTCTGAATTTGTTCTTTATCTCAGACCTCAACTGACTCTTAAACAGTAGTTCTGTTTACATAGTATCATACATTGGATTTATTTTTGAAGCCGTGCAGAAGATGGATGAGTTCTGGGTGCCATCCGAGTGTTCCCTTCAGACCTTAGACGAGAGCAAACCGCCGCGTATGATTCCGTGTCGAGTGTTTTCGAGCGCGCAGTAATGTATCGAGGATGGGCAACCGTGTGCGGTGATCTTATCTGATGCTTACGTGGCGCGCGCAGATGGCTGCGGCGTGCTGTACATGCGCGGGACGCTTGCGGTGAGAGGGATGCAGAGGAGCTGCGGTGTGTGGAAGCAGTCCATCTGGCTGCCTCTCTGGGACACTGGGACACTGTTTCATCCGACGTGACATTTTCTAATCCAAACCATGTTTTATGCATGCCCTCTGTTGGGCACTGAGAGATGGCATGAGGGATTTGTGTTGATACAAGGGCTGCGTATGCCTGTTTGCGCGTGTGCGGGCCCACCACCTGCTGATTCCTTGGCATAGTTTATGCCCCGTTGCCGGTCTTGCAGTCAGAAATGAAACGTTGGCAGGTGCACATTACCCGTGAATTTGTCTTCGAATGATAAATTCATATTCCCCACAATGTGTCGTTACCGGCAAAAATCACGTTGCTCAAGTTGGGGGGGGGGGGGGGGGGGAAGCAAAAGGGGGGGGGGGGGGGGGGGGGGGGGGTGGAATCAATAGAAGGCACACATTAGGTTCAATCAATACTGGACACCAGCCAATGCGCTCTTTCACTTTTCATTCTTTTCATGCATAAGCTCACACACAGTCTCTCACTCTGCCTCCGAAGAGCTGTGGTTAACTTTTCGCACACACTGGCAAACACACACACAGTTTCTCTGTTTCTCTCTCTCTCTCTCTCTCTCTCTCTCTCTCTCTCTCTCGCTCTGAGATTTACAACCACCCCTTAAAATAAAGATGCCACTGTTCAGAAACCTTCCAAGACTGCCTTTTTTTTTTTGCAGCCTACCCTTGCTCGCAGACAGATTTAAATGAAAATATCCATGCATTTTTCAAATGGTTTCAAGGCCTTTATCCATAAATGATTATACTGGGTTGTATCTGGAACATCAGCCTGTGCTGCTGATTCACTGCAGGCCTCCGCGAGCTGTTTCTGGCTGATTGTGGGGTTTTTCTTGCCGTCCTTCAAATGTGCATTCAGCTGTGCATCCCATTTTACAGGCCGATTCAGAGTGGGTTTTATTGTAAAATTACTCAGCATTCTTCCTGGCTCTCGAGCACCAATTGAACAATCAAATGTTCCGACCGAGATTTCTCGAGTGGACTCGAGCAGAAGTAGTTTGAATATGGAATATCCCATGTGCTGTTAAATTTGTGTTTCTGGCGACATTCCTGACGATTCCTGACGATATAAGGAAACCCAAATCTGTCTTGCTTTTTCAGGCCCATATTTATACTTATTTATCTGCAACTCACCATCCTATGCATGTCTACATATCAGTACGTGTAGTGTGTTTTCTTGAATTGAAATGGTATAGCAGCAGTTTTCGGTTATTGGCAACCCCCCCCAAAAAACAGGCTTTTAGCGACTAAGAAGCGCAAATCTGAGCTCCCAAAGGATCCTTATTTGCTTCCAACACCAAGTTGCACTCAAGATGTTGCACCATCTGATGTCGGTTGTCACCTATTTCTTCCTCTGATCCTCCACTGTGTTGGGTCCGCATAGTTAAACAAACAAGCGAGTGCCATCAAACACCGTCCGTCCTCTTAATCCTGATGCCGACAGGGGCCCTTCTTAGCTTAGCAACTAATTGCCGCCAGGATCCCCCTGGCTCACCTCCAGTCTCTCTGAAGTGCAGCGCGCTGCCGCGTGTGAAGTGACGTAATGCTCGAGCAAGCCAGTGACTCACTCCTTTGCTGTTCCCCTGATTGCCTCTTCCCGAAGTCTGCGTCTCAAGACTGAACGCGTCGTAAGAGCGCCCATTTCGTAGCTTCCCCCGAACGCAGCTTTTCTCTTGGCCCGGTTCTGGAAACGGCGTGGCAGATTTATTTGTCGCACACTTCCTTCACAATGCCACTGCACGGGGGAGGTTTGCTGTTAGTCGCGATGCATTCCGGCAGCTCTCGGCTCTCGACTTGTATTAATGGGGCATGTTGTTGGAAGTACAGCTCCTACACGTGACACTTTTTGGTTTTTGTGATGAACTTTGGAATTCGTCAATAAGAACTGCTTACTATAATGATGAACGCCTCATTTGTGGAGGAGGTCCAACCTCTCCCTTATTCTCAGGAAGCTGCGTCTCTACAGGCTGCCTGGGGAATGACGGCAGAAAAATGTCTCTGAGTCCAAGGAATCGAACCTTCTCTCCTGCCATTCTTCATGCTTTGTTCCTTTTCATGTTCATGAGTTGTTTTTTTTCCCCTTTGTTACAACCGTCTTCCGTTAAACCTGTTTTTCCTCCTTTTTGAGAGTACCTGCATGCTACCCTCTTGCCTTCAAATTGAACTGCGGCAGGTCAGATTTCCATATGAACCCCGAACTGGAACTTCATTTGTGTCTTTTATATGTATGCATTTATGTTCCGCATCCACTTTGGGGGTCATTTGGGAGTTGGAAAAGCACGTGTCTCGGACACGTCGACACACCGTGGTAGCTCCTGAGCCGCACACCAACATTGCATTTCTATGTTGACAGCTCTCTCGCTTTGGTTGATTTATGCAAAAAAAAACAAAAAACAATGGATTATTGATTGATTCATACAACGGTAGACGTCCGTTGTTGCACGTCCTTCCTGGCTGATCAGGGTGCTATATTACCGAGGCTTTGTGCTCTGCAGCTGTGTTTCAGCCAGTCGGACCGAAGCGGTCAGACGCAAGCCAGAGATCCATTTTCACATCGGCCGTATGCCGCCTGTGCCAGAACCATTACTATAATTACTGATACTGCTGTTACCAGCCTGCCTGTTACCACACAGCACCAGCATAAAATGCCTCTGGGAGAGCTCAGTACAAATTTTGCACTGGAAAAAAAAAAAAAGAATAATAATAATTTGTCAGAAGGATCTTATCATTTGCTGTTTAATGCTGTAATGGCTGTAAGGCCAGAGGGAGGGGAAATCAGGAAAGCAAAAAACAGTCCCTTCAGTAGGTCTAGTGGGAGGGAGAGAACACTTTTGTCTTCACAAAGTTGCGCCTGCCTGCCTCTTCACTTTCCAACTCCCACGTGACAAACTTCAAAGTCCTCCCTTCGGCATCAAATATTCAGCAGGGAGCCGCGCTTACACCTGTCCCTCGGCGGGCCGCCCTGTTCCATCAAGGTCCTCTTTCGTCGTCACTGCAGCGAATACGCCGGGCAGAAACCGGTGACCAAAAAACGATTTCAAAGTTCTGTTTATTGGCCGCCGTTGAAATGTCTCTCCCAGACAATGCTTCATGACTTTCCTCTGTTAAAAGCAAAGTAACCCTTGCGTAGCGTCCTGTTCGCTCATGCCACTTCATATGGCCATCAGAATGAGTGCCTCGCTAAAGGCCATGGACAGATTTGATGCTGGTTGACATTGGGGCTCTGGTGAGAGAAGATGTCCGTCCCCTGACTGTGTCGCCCCGCTTCCCAAATACTTTGATAATTGCAGCAAAGACGTTGGATGCGTGTGGGTTTGATGCTCATCTAAATGACAATGGGAGGAATTACAAAACTCTATAAAAAAAAAAAATGGGTCTACTGGGTCGCGTTACATAAACCCAGTCCTTCTCTCTTTGAATCTTCGTAGGTTGGATGGGGAAGGCCAGGATTTCTCTCGAGTAGTGGGTGAATTGCGTTACTGTAATTTGCAGGGACAGCAGCGCAAGTGTGTAGGAGGGACATCAGAATGTAACCCTTCCTTCAGAAAAATACAAACCGTTATCACCATGTTCCTCGGTAAATTATACAGTCGGATTTAACTCTTCCAACATTTTAACAATGATTGCAAATTTGCAGCCTTCTCAAAAAAGTCAGCACAATTATTTAGTTGTCATTGGTTTGTTTTTTCCCTTAGTCGGAATCAAAATAAAACACCTTACATTTTTGCAATACATCTTCCTCGATGTTTATTTGGAAATGATGTTCTGTCCATATATATATATATATTTTTACATATTTACATATATTGGATTGATTATAGCGTTTTCCTGAGTAAAATATGTGCCACAATCTGAATGCATCCGTTTTAATTCCACATGAGTGTCAACATCCCTTAACACGAAATTGTAAATTGTACTCTTTGAGATATTCATTTCATTATATTGGTTGCCTTGGCTAATACATCACCGTAAAAGGAATCCAGACATTTATAATATCGGATAACAAATATACAAAATAAAATAATATATATAATCAGTGTGAGTTCTGAATATGGTTGAAAAAAGTTGAATTCCCTTCCTACAAATTAAATGTAATTAATTCCCAACTTTTTTCATGCAATGCTAACATTTTGCACAATACACTGCTTAATGGCGTAAAACACTGTGTCTAATCGGATAAACACATTATATGAGGTTTGACCTTTGAAGGGTGAACTTCAACGGATTACAGATGCTTCGGCAAGCATAAGTGTGCGTGCTTGCGCGCGTGCGTGTGTGTGCATGCAGTTTGGTTTACTTCAGAAATGTTTGGTGCATTGAGCGTCCCAAATCCACGTGGCTCTATCTCACGAATTTGGTGCAACACATTGATGATGAAATAAAGCCAGTACAAGACCTTGCCTGGAGCTGTGTTGCAAGGAGGGCTGTAGACGGCAAGATGCTTTCATCTGCAACCGCCTGCAACACATTTTCTTCTCCAAGTGATTTCCAGAATCGTTTCAGAGGATGTCACTTTCGACACGGCACGTGGCTGTGGGTCACACGCTTGGAACAGAGGCGCGTGGACAAAGTTGATGTGAATCGACTGTTTAACGAGGAAGCCTCTTGGTTTAACTGTCTAAAGATGGACTCCTGAATAACCCTGGGAGCATAGTGAGTGATGTGTTGTGTGTGTGTGTGTGTGTGTGTGCGCGCGCGCACGGTGACAGTGAGGGGAGGCAGAAGGAGGGCGGAAGCAGATGTGTGTGTGTGTGTGTGTGTGTGAGAGGGGTTTAGAGCTGTGGCACGATCACAGGGTGCCTTTGTCTGGCCACGGAGAGTGTTGAATTAAAGGGTGTTAACACTAGCCTGCGCAGTCATATGCTAATGCGTCTTACTCTTAGAATAGATAAATTATGGTCCAGAAAACACATCCCTGCTTGAAATTCCCCGTGCAACACAGACCGTGAACAAGAGAAAGACGCAGAAAGTGTCAGACAGAGCGAGAGAGAGAGAGAGAGAGAGAGAGAGAGAGAGGATCTGTGTAGAGAGGATTTGTGTGTGTGGATGAAACGGAGAAGAAAAAAAAAGGGGGGGGGTGGGCAATGAACGGAAATAGCATAGAAGGAATATCAAAGAGAAGAGGCAAAGGGGGAATCTATTACCCCCCCCCCCCTTTTTTTTTATTTTGTATTTTTTGCTTAAGGTTCTGCACTCGCTGATGCTGTAGGTGATGCTGCATGAGAGATCATGATGGAGATAGATCGGGCTAAGAGGTAGAGAGTGAGATTTGGACCGAGAGGGAGGGAGGAGAGGAGAGGGAGGGAGGGAGGGAGGGGGGGATTTAAAGGGCAAGAAACGGAGGGAGATTTAGACCGAGCCTCGCATAGCCGGCGCAGAGCAGAGGCGGCGGATGGGTGGAAGAGGCGAGGAGGAGAGGAGAGGCATTGACTGGACGCGTGCACATGGAGGAGGAGAAGAAAGCGGCTTTTTCATGTGGCCGGGATTGCTCAGAGCACCGCAGCTAGAGGACGCAGGGAGGAGCACGGGCAGGCCGGGGATATAGGGCTGTGTGCAGAGGATGAACAGGCGACGTGGGCTCTCTGGCTGTGATCGCTTCCCCTCAGACCCCGTAGCCACTTGCGCTGGTGCCGTGGCAGGCCGTTAGCCGCCGCACTTGGGCAGCCCAGTGACCGACACACAATGAGCTCCAAGCACTGCTCCGACTGGATCCCCTACAGGTACCGCAACGCATTCCCGGGAACGCCGGGAAAGGGCACGGTGTTCCTCCTGTGGAGCAGTGTGTGCGCGCGTGTGCTCGTGCGTGCGTGCGTGCGCGCGCGTGCCTTAGCAGGTGTTCACTTGTGCGCTCGAATGAGTGAGTGGATTTGGGATGGCATTTTGAAATGTACGCTTTCGGTGTGTATTTTCATGAGCTTTTCCCACAAGTCTCCGAGGAAGTTCCCTGTCTCGCTGAATCCGCGCGTTGTGGGGTGTTGTGTTGCGTTGCGGGCAGGTCTCTCGAGCTGGTCTACCAAACCAGCTTCCTTTGAGTCAGGTGGAGAAGTGTTTGGGGGGAATAACCAAAAAATGGAAAAAGAAAGTGCGCTTCTGGCCGCTCGTCGTGCAAATCTGCTCTCATCCTCTCCCGAGCAGCGCTAACGCCACTGCTCTTACCTCTGATTGAATACGCCATTGCCATGGTTTCCCTGCTTACTCTGATGCCATTGGCTCACGGTTGCTATAAGTTACAGTGGCAATTCCACACCCTTCAGATCGAGCCTGCGCCAGGGCAGTAGCAGTAACGTGATTCAACGGTTTGTTTGAAACTTCTGGACAGCGCTTAAATACAAGTAAAGATAAAAAAAGGCTTCATGGGTGTCATGGGATGAACGTGTAAATGAAACGCTGGTCAGAAGAAGAAAAAAATATATAAATATCAAAAAGACATTAACCACTGTGAGTCTTTGAAACTATCCCTTGAAGGTGCCATTAGCCAGCGTTTGTTAGTGAGAAGGCGCTGACCGAGAGACTGCTGGTTTCTCAGTGAGCGTTTTTTCTCATCCCGTGAAGCGGGCATGAAAAATGCATAGTTAAGGGAGTCAGCTGCACTGTGTAGCTCCCTCATCTCATTAGAGCTACACGCTGGGCGCGTTCTCGGGAATGATCAAAATAAAGGAAACATCTCGCAAACCACGCAAATCCACAGGAAAGCGGCTGCTTTCCATGAGCTGTTGCTTGTGGGGGAAACCGTGTGCAAATCTCTAGTACCAGTAGAGTGTTTCTCAGTTTAGTGTTTAAGGGAATTGTGGTGGGGCTTGGTGGAAAGTGCTCAGCAGGTTTCACTTTCACACAATCAAATGACAAACCTTGCACTTGGCAATAAAAACAATTATCGCGTTTGTGTGTGTGTGTGTGTTTGTGTGTGTGTGTTGCCAGGCACTGCTGAGAAATACTCACTTCCACTTTGCAGTTAACAGCCGCTAGCCAAAAGAGAAAGGAAAGTGTGTGCGCGTGTGTGTGTGTGTGTGTGTGTGTGTGTGCGCGTGTGTGTGTGTGCGCGCATCCAGCGATGCATATAAGACTATTTTAAATGTGTGAAGAACATTCTTAATGACCGATTACAGGCTCCACCCAGCTGTGCCAAATTCACTTGCGATCCTGCCGAGATCCCGAAAAAACCCACTAATCTCCATGCCCCATCAAAACCTTTCCT
The DNA here is from genome assembly GCA_016785305.1 of Colistium nudipinnis. Lineage (NCBI taxonomy): Eukaryota > Metazoa > Chordata > Actinopteri > Pleuronectiformes > Rhombosoleidae > Colistium > Colistium nudipinnis. The sequence goes on from JAFBJU010000579.1 coordinate 124,231, forward strand.
CATTGTTTTGTTTCACATGACTGCACACATTTACCCCGAAACTTCAGATTGAAAATTATTCCGGCAACACAACAGTATAGAATTGACATACTTAATTCATCTCCAAGGTTGGTATTACAGCAGCACAAATACAAAAAAATTATAATAATCAGAAAGTGCTATAAATATTTTTGTGTAAATGTGTAAATAATAAAATGAAATTGAAAGGAATAACTGGTAAAAATCTGATATTAATAGACACTGTTGTCATGAGTTTTAGTAAAGCATCATTAAAATGCTGTTGAATCAGACCCAGAATCAATGAATACTTCAAATTAATCTATACATTTATGAGCAATATGTCTTAATGTGCTTTATTGTTTGCCGTGATCAGTATTTACAACGGTTTCTCTGGGATTTGTTTTGAATTGTAACCATGTTGACGAAGGTCAACCCCTTAAAGCGATTCTTATTTTAGCCTAACCTATGATCTTTTTCTGAACCTAACCAAAGTTGCTTTTGTGCCTAAATCTAAACAAATCATGATCATGGTATAGTCTTCAACTTGTATGTATTATTGTGACCATGATTGTACATGTACAGTACAATTGCACCAAACACTCTTGGAGGCCCTTGTAGGATTACACTAGGTACACTACCTCCTGCCCAATGACGGGGTGACCCTGAGAGGATAATCTCTTTTGAAAATAGATGGATGGATGATGTTTTGTGTGGAGGACTTGGATTCGGTGATGAAGGTGCAGTGAGTTTATTTATTTTTTTACGTTATCAATGACTATTGCGGAATGATTTTTTTCTTTTATTATTGCGAGCGTCACAAAAGATTCCGATTTTTTCAAAGCGCTCTCGAGCAGACTTGAAACATCGTGCAACGACTAAATTCAAGTTGAGGGTGTCGCCTGTGTCAGACCCCATCTCTTCGTGGAGCATTTTCAATCCTGCATTTGAAATTGCACTGCGATAAAGTAAATTATACCTTTGTTCGAAAATACACCTCATCGTTAGCGCGTTGCGGCGTGGCCCGAGCCTCTCCATAATAATGAGCTGTTTGACCTCCACAGAAACTACTCTGTTTGTGTCATTATCTTCCCGTTTGATGCCTATTCACGCACTTGATCACTCTGATTGCAGACGTGGAGGGGCTTTGTTTTTCCGTGTGTCTGACAGAAAGTGGGCGGTAAATATTTTCCATGGCACTGTGTGGGCCCTCGTCGTCAGAGAGACAGGTAGATTTGTCGCGCATTGACCGATTTCACCCACTGCAGCTGCAGCTGAATTTGTCACCGGTATTTTCAGGCTTTTGACAAAAATGTACACAAAGGCTCGTCAATCCAATTGACGAAAAACAACCAGCACGCTTAGTTATGCACCGGCAAGATGCCATGCTAAATGGAATTCCCCACAGTTCCAATAAAAAAAAAGAAAAAGCGTCTGTAATAATCGGCAGAACTCATAAGAACATTTAGAATTAATTTTAATTACGGTAGATTAAGTTCACACAGACAAATCCCAAAGTACCGGGTCACCTAATCCTTGTAAAACAAATCAAATGCAGTCACGGTTTAGAGTTTTTTTTTTTTCCCCCTTATTTTTCTCCCTTATCGTTCAACAGCGAACGCCTCCCCATCTTTGCGTCTTTTTCTCCTCTGCCGTCCTTCTCTCCGACTCTTGCCGAGGATAACCTCTGAGTGGCTCTTTAATAAGGTGCCATTGAGGTTGGTCATGGCTCCCAGAGGTGCCCGGCCACACGAGCCGAAAGGAAACGCTCAAGGAGTCCGCCTCTATAGTCGCTGGCGTTGGATAAATACCGGTAATGAAGGCAACGGGAGAGCAGAGCAAAAGGCAGCGGGAGAAATGAGAATCTCCATGATCCACCGCTGATGCACGAGGTTGGCCGCCGCCTGATGCTTGTACGATATACGAAATGAGTGTAGTGTTTAGAGGCTTCGGCCACAGATACACAAATAGGAGGAGAAGTCGAGTGTGGAAATTGCCGTTTTCAGCGGGGACACGACGTTTAACGGTGTTACGAAAGAAAAACTGGCATCTGTCAAAATATAACTCTGTTTGTGGCCGACACAAATACATTCCTAATGTGATTTTGTGTGCCTGATTTGTAGTTGTTTACACGAGACGAGTTTCCCTTGTTCCCACACTGCACGACTGAAGAAAGGGACGAACCTACACAATCCCACGCCAACACAAGACCGATACATTCATATTCAGGGTCATTGTAAATCAAACGCCGTTTCTTTTGCGGAAACTGGGAGAGGAGCGTGGCACGCGGCCGCCGTGCTGTGCTAATGTTCTTATTTCAATCAACATTAGTATACCCATACTGCCGTGCAACAAAAGCAACATTTGGACATAACAACATTACTCTTCATAACCGTATTATCTCCCACCCAGCAATCTCTTACACAGCCAATTCATTGATCAGTGAACGAGAAGAACACGAATCAATAGAAATGAAGGATTGGAAGATGCCAAATTCCCTGCTTCTGCAGTGCAAGCTTCGTTTTTACCCGTTTTCTCACAATATTTGTTTGGATATTTCATGATGGCTGGTTTGATCCTAAATGGCCCAATTTGCGGTTGACGCTCATTACTCTCTAAACAGTGGGACGGGACTGCATGGTGTCGTCTAAAGTCGGTTTGGAAGATGTTTGCTTGATTCTTTGTGGCCGAGACAAACCGCGGGACTCCCTTGGACATTCGTTTTTTCCAGCATTGCTCGTGCTGACGCTGACCGTCGGGCATTTGCTCAGACCGGCCACCCTATGTCTGGGCGCAGGGCACCACCAAATCAAATGATGCCCAAATCAATACTGCGGCGAGTTTTGGGGGAGAAAGACTCTTACTCAGTTGTGTTTGAACCATCTCTACTCCAGCAGAACCTGCGGGAGGAAATATGCTATTCTTGCTTTGAATCAGCTTCTTTTTTTTTTTTTTTGTCAGACATCACCTTTGTAGCAGAGGGCGCAGAAATGGACACGGTTTGTAGCCTCGATGACCTGGGTGAAATGGCTTCATTTAGAAGCAGAGCTGAAATGCTCTCGATAGAATGACAAGTCACTTTTGAACTCTATTTTGTGGCTATACATCCAGCCGTCTCTCTTTAGAAGGGACTCAATAGATGTCACCAACACTGGCACGGCATCGAGTTAAGCTCTAAGCTTTATTTTTACCGTCGGGGAAAAAGCAGGTGCCGTTCTACAGTAAGTAAGGGAAGTTTTGTGGAACACTCTATGGAAAGGTACGTCACGTCGAGCGAAGTGAGGCCATGTATCGCGTTGTTTTAGACTGAAATCATGAATGCCCCCAGGAAGGGTCTCACAATCCGCGCAGCACATGAGACCCACCGTCCCTGGACACTCGGTCCCTCTCTTTTTCCGTGTGTTCTCTCAGGCAGAGCCTGAACCTTGATTTCAACCAAGGCAAATGGTGACAATGTTGTTCTCTGCAGTATAATCTATCTCTGCCAGAAACCAACATCATCGAGCACGCTCCTTGAAAACGTTTGAATTGCAAATGGATTCCTAATATCCAATTTCACAAGTCATAATCCATAATCCGTTGCTCGGAAATTCCTGGAACCAAAATCATTGCCAAGGAAATAAAGGTGCTTCAGTGTGAGGGGAAGTTGTTTTTTTTGGTTGCCGTTAACCCAGCAATGAAAAACTTTTTTTGTGTAACGCATGATGTGGGTCAATATCGTCACGTGTGTTCTTTTTCCCCCCTCACTAATACGTCATGTTCAAGTGATTATTTTCCTTTTGTATCGAGGGTAACTGGCAGCTTTACAAGCATCCTGCCGGCCCTTATTATTGGAGGGGAGTTTTTTTTTCTCCAAGAGCTGTATCTATTAGACAACCCGCACACCCATTGAACTATTTCATTACCTGTTGGATAAGATGAAAAAAGAAACTTTTCGCCCGGTTTCCCTGTCCCCCTTTTTGTCTGACCAGTTATTATCAATGCACTTCAATAAAAAAAAAAAATCCGAAAAAACTAGAATGTGGAACATGACATAAAGTAAATAAGTGGATAAGTCGGACAGGCTAGTGTGTATTAATCAAGTGCATACACAAAAGGCACCAGACAAACGCGTGTGGAATTTTATATTCACAATATAAAAATGGAATTATTTTGTGGCACAAGGCGGTTGTGTGAAATTCTTACAACATGCTCAAGGGGAAACAAGGACATTTTCTGGTTTCTTTGAGTCGTCAGATTTGGCTTGGAAAAACGTCCCCATGCATTTTCAGTGCGGACCTAAAGTCATGCTGTGAAAAAATGTCTTGCACCAGGAACATATTCATTGCACTCCTCTATTCCACAACAACCCCAGGAACCAATTATTCTGCAGCAATAAAGCTAAACTATTGTTTTAATGTTGGAGATGAGGGTAGTAAGTTAATGAACGTAAGTCTGTTTATATAACAATCCACAGAAGCACTCTATGGCCCACTATAATTTCTTCCTTCTCTACTTTGCAGCACTTTAGATGATGAGGGCACCAACCTCCGGCAGCAGAAACTCGACAGACAGGTAGGTCTTTTTTTCGCTTCCTCTTGCATTTCCCATAACAGACTAAACAGGCAAAACCAAATCTAGCTGGGTAGTTCTATATTATCTGTAAATATTGGCAGTCAGGACTTGCTCTTTTACCGTGTTGCCTTGTGATGGGGTAAATGTGTGAAAGAGTGACGTTTCAGATAATATGCGTGAAGATATCTTGTAAATATCCGAGTATTTGGCTGGTTCTTACCTTGTAATAAAAAAACAAAAGAAATAATAGCGAGTCCTCGTTAGATCCAGCCTATTACTCAAATAACCAATGACCCTACAGCCCCTTACGCATTACATAGCTTTAGTCTTTAGTCTGCGAATCAGGCATGCGCACGTGTTACAAGTTCAAGTTGATGACTCACTCACTGGTCTTTGTTCATTTCGAAGACTCGCACAGAAGAGCGAATCAATTGTAAACGCCAAAACGGATTATTCATTGGGTTCTCTTGGTCATTTGCTTGGAAGTAATTAGACAAAAGGAGGAGGAGCTCCTGTGCAGCTGTGCCTTATTATGATGCGTCGCGCGTCAAATCCTCCTTTTTGTTCAACTGATGTGCACTGCGCAAACGCACCTAGCGTGGCGTCCGTCGCGGCCCGAGCAAAGATGTGAGCCCTGGAGGAACATAGGCGGTCGAGTGCCAGAGCTCCGCAGCCTGAGCTCGCCACGAATAGAAACCTTCAATATTTGATGAGCTCTGGTTTGAAGACGTGCATCGTTGGACAGTTCGTCCTAATGAATAGCTATATCAAGCCCTCGAACAAAGTGGTGGAGACAGCGCGTCCATATCTGTCTTCAGAATGGCTCATAACAACATGTCAGACTGAGACTGCCTTGCTTGCTTGCCTGCTTTTAGACCCAAACCTACGACTCCGGGGAGAAGATGGCTTTTTAGAAAAACACGCGAAGCCTCGGGAGAGGTTTGCCGTAGAATGTAGGACTATTTGGTAGTGTATGCTTCGCAATAAATGCCCGTCCATGCTGTTGCATGGTCTACTCAAAATGTTCGCGGGGATCTTGTTTGGTAGCTCGTGATTACTGACGGGAGCAATCCCGATTGAACTGGAGTCCTTGCTCTTGTTTCTGAATAGAAAGGTTTGATTTGCTAGTGCTTGTGTATTCGTTCCTTCTGTCTTTCATGGCATGTGTTTGTGGCCCCGGCAGCGAGCGCTCCTCGAGCAGAAGCAGAAGAAGAAGCGGCAGGAGCCTCTGATGGTCCAGTCCAACGTGGACGGCAGATCTCGCACCCGCCGGACCAAGCAGAGCGAGGAGCAGGCGCCGCTGGTGGAGTCCTACCTCAGTAGCAACAGCAGCACCATCTACCACGGTGAGTCCGCTCCCGGATGCCGAGGGGCACAAACCGACGCTGTGTGACACAGTATGGATTGAGCAAATAAGGACGTCAGCCTGCTTGTTTGAGTCTGGAGGAAGTATTTGCTCTTGGGACCCGGAGGGATTTTCATCTCGCGCAGTTTGCGTTCCTTTTCCTATTTACAAAAGTAAACAAGTAGCCACATTTACCCAACATAATGCTACACAATATACAAGCGGAAGAGGAAGTACGTGAATGTTGCCGAGGGTTCTCTTTCCATTTTTGGCTCAACGCATTGATTCATATTCAATTATTGCTATTTCAAAATACTACAATTGTTCCCCTCTCATAGACTAATTTACTTTTTAATTTCATTTTGACATGGTCTTTGTTGTCAGTGTACATCCATTTAATCGATCTCTACCCTCTTTTCTGCCCCCCCCCCCCCTTCTCTGTCCACTCTCCCTGATAATCCCTACGCGGGGGCCGCTAATCCCCGTGTGCAGTGCAAGAGGCCGAACAGGAGGAGGTGAAGGCGATAGCAGACACGCAGCCGCCTCGCTCGGCCAAAAAGGGCAGAGCATCGGCCGGCTCCACTCCGCAGACGGGCAGTGACAAGAAGGAGAGGAGGGGAAAGCACAAAGGTCAGTCTGCCAGCATTAAGACAAAGGGCTCGTCAGACAGCGTGACGGGTGGATGAAACTGAGTGGAATGGACTAGAGACCGACAGATTGACAGATCAGAGCGGAGGAGGAGGTCGCCCAAAGTGGAAAAGACAACAATGAAAGTGCTCCGCGTTGAAGAGCTTTGAACCGCTGGGCTGCAGGTTAAGCGTTTTACAGCCCAAACATGTCCGTATGATGTACGTATGGCAGACGTCCATTCTGCAGATAATATTTTTCCTGTTCAAGCTGCCCCTGGCAACAAACCCCGCCGGTGAGACCGCCTGCTTAGCCCATCGCTGTGGTGTGTGCGTGTGGTGATGGTGGTGGTGGTCACTGTGAGTGCTGTCAGGCCGCTGACACGCCACAAGTGGACACATACATTAGCCTGAAGATGGAAAGGGGGGACAGTTATTCCACAGTGTTAAATGATTAATCAGGCCACAACACATTTTCAGGAAATGGATTTTACTCAGCTACTACAATTGAGAAGAGGAAAAACAAAACAAAAAAACCCTGAATTTGCAGTATTTCACTCATCTGTATTCCTTTTCTACATCAACAAAGATGCGATAAGGTGCCTGCCTCTTTTTCGCATGAAAATATAATTGAATATAAAACCCACGGGGAAGCAGAATTGCTGTCATTACCATCAAATGTGTTTTTTTCGCTGTTGTATCCTGACTGACGTGCTCTTGCGGGATTGCGTCTCCGCAGCGATCGATGGCCTGGCCGCCCAGCTGGAGGACGGTCAGATCCAGATCCTGACGGTGGGTCACTCCGCCGCAGAGGAGGGCGAGGGGGAGCCCGTGGTGAGCTGCACTCAGTCGCAGAGCAAGCAGGATCTGCGCGTCACCATGCTCAAAAAAGGTACGGCCAGCATTTGACGCTGCCTCATCGCCATGCAGCGCCACCGAGAGTCCGGTCCGCCGCTGCACAGTGACTCGTGTTAGTGTTTCCTTTTTACATCATTTCTCGTAGTGCACTTTTTTTTTTTTTTTCCATCCTTCCTTTACACAGAGGTCAAAACGCAGCCTCGTGGTGAGCAGCTTGACGTCTGTCCCCTTTATTCACTTCACGCTTACATTCGTTCATTGCTCTTCCAATTTAGTTTTGAGGGACAACAAGCCATTGTGACCCTTGTGTAATGCCAGAGAAATCCAAGACTTTAGACCAAACGTTTTTGTTCTTGCTTTCTTTCTTTTTTTTTTCTTATGTCTGCCAAGGCATATCCAGCAGTATGAATTTTGATGAAGAAGATGGCGACGAGGATGAAATAAGCTCCAGTTCCTCGCAGCTCAACAACAACACGCGACCAGGTTCTGCCACGAGCAAGAAATCATGCAAGGTGAAGGTCCGCGGCAAACACATTTTACGGCTTTGCGTCGGGTGTCTTCAGTCTTACCGGGCGACAGTTCCTTGTGATGTCTGAATAACGAGCGGGACAAAAATGTAGGGCGCCAAATTGTCTCTTGGCTAGACCGGAGAATGATTTTAATGATCTGTTCAATGGCCGAAGGTACAGTAATAAAAAAAAAAAAAATGGCCCACAGAAAAGGCGCAGTCATTTCGTCGACAAACAAGACTGGAATTCACGTGGGGCTTTTGCTATGCCTGGTCTTTTATTTACCAAGCTAAACGGAACAGAAGAGCTTTACACCAAGGTTCAGGCGGATCAGTGCACTGCGCCTTGGTGCGCAGTTGATCTAACCACGTCATCTGACTTTTGGAAATATAAGGTGCTTTCAGCTGTTAACTTGAGAGATCCATCAGATCCGCTTTATCTGCTTTTGTCCCATGACATGTAAATGAGTTGTGAGTGCGTCAGCTGAAATTGTACCGACAACGAGGATCTTTCTCCTCGCTGCACTCCAACGAATCTCCAGCTTCCCTCTGTACGCCTGATCCTTATTTTAGAAAAAAAAAAAAAAAAAAAAAAGGTGTGCTAATTCCCCACTCCCAGAGGAGGATTTAGGCCTCAGACTCATTACTCTGCTCTAATGAAAGTCGACTCCAATGCGTCACTCGCCCGCTTCGCGACATCTCACGGGGTGCCTGTGGCCTGCCCGGGCGGGCCTGTGTTCTCCCGCAGGAGGTGGCCTCGGCGCCCACCCCGCCGGTCAGCGAGCTCGCCGTCGACGTGGACGACCTGGAAGAGTTCTCCCTGCGCCCCGCGCCCCAGGGGGTCCGGGTGAAGTGCCGAATCACCCGGGACAAGAAGGGCATGGACCGGGGCATGTATCCCACCTACTACCTTCACCTGGAGAGGGAGGACGGCAAGAAGGTGAGACGGGCCCGTGGGCTCACAGCTCGCACGATGCGCTCTGTTTGCCTGCCGCCTCTTCCTGCTTTCACAGCGGGGGCCACTCCGCTAACCACCCCCCCCCCTCCCCCTTTCTCCTCATGTTTTACTAGCCCTGAATCAACGTTGTGTGTTGTCATTGACGTCTGCTCTGCTCCGAGCAGGGGGTCTTTTCGCTGCTGAGCTCCCCGGCTCACGTTCCACGTATACGCTCGTGGAAAGGGCAGGGTGTTCCCAGAACAGAGCCACACCGCCCCATACATATAAGCCATAGCACACTTTAAAAATATCCTTTTTTGGTCTGAGTGCTGGAACACATTTACTGCTGCCATTGCATTTGGACGAAAACACCACAGCACTTAGGCCACCCGTACATTGTTTTCCATCTGCCAAATATCCTTTTTCAAAGGGGCACCCACTGCGGTGTGCTGGGGAGGCGTGTCTTCTTTTTTCTAATTTGCTATGGGCTTGGCTTGTCGCACAGGTGTTTCTGTTAGCAGGCAGGAAGAGGAAAAAGAGCAAGACATCCAATTACCTCATCTCCATCGATCCCACTGATCTGTCCAGAGGTGGAGAGAGTTTCATCGGTAAACTGAGGTAAGTCCTTTGTGGCCTTGGCAGCCCACACCGGAAATAATGAACATGATTCTTTGTTTAACTTTGGCACTGCCGCCGCTATTGGACGTCATCCCTCTGCTGTATTTTAATGAATTGTACGTTGTACGTTGTATTGATTTTTTTGAATACAACATCTAATGGCAATTTCATTTGACAACAATACAGTTACGTTTATATAGCGTAAACCCCCCCTCCCGTATTAAAAATAAAAGGTATATAAAGATTGCATGATCATTAACTCTTGATAGCGTGGTTTATTTACTGCTTTTTGTGCAGCTACCGAGGAGTGACTCATGGTAAAATAGGGAATCTTTCTGTCACACCTTCGTATTAATATTCACACATCTAAGAGACCGCCGAGTGACCTAAATGTTCCCTGCCCCATTATCGTCAGGAAATAAAATGTATACGTTTAAAAATGTATTTTTTACATTATTGTGTGAACCTTGTGTTTTCATATTGTCCTCATAAAGAAGTATGAGCTGCATGTTTAAGGTTAAAGGCCACAGTAGGATTTGGAGGACGCGAGTAGTGACATAATCCTGGCGGACAGCTTTAGGGCTGTGTCCGTGGCTCCATGGAAACTCCTGTGGAGCCTAATCAAATATGGCTCTGTGCAACCTTTAATCTTCAGAGCCGCCCTGACCATTGGTCGATGCACCGCTCAGACCGGTGCAATCACAATCCCACTTGAATAACGGAGATCTAAATTTAAATCAGTTGTGACCTTTCATCTAGCACTTCTCCAATTCTTGAGGGGGCCGGTCTATAAGAGGCATATAAGAGGTACACTGTGGCCTGCTCTAAGATGCCATGTTGAGTCCACACCTACCTATGATTGTTTTAAAGTTAGCATCGGACATATGCACAGTGCGCGGGGCAACATGTCTTCCACTAATATGACCATATATCCAGTGAATTGATGTGCACAGCTACGTCAACAGGCGTCTCAATTGTGTGGCCTTCGTTGCAGGTCTAACCTCATGGGCACCAAGTTCACCGTATATGACAGCGGTCTGAACCCGATGAAGGGCACCACCAGTCTGGAAGCCAGCAATCTGCGTCAAGAACTAGCAGCCATTTGCTATGTGAGTGGGTCAAAGTGCATGTCGGTGACAACATAAGCAGAGGCGCAAGCCTTTTTTTTTTAATTGGTCCAGTCGCCTACTGGGAACACCTCTAAAGGGGCAAGATGCCATATATACACCATGTCATGGCCATTTATTCACTTGGGGAACGCAACATCTGAGTTGATGCGTCCGGTGACCTTTGGAAAGCAGTTACATTTCGAGATCCTAACTCGGATAACCAGATAAAGACATCCGCGCATGCGACCGAGGAGTCATCGTTGACGTCATCAGACTGCAATCAAGCATGGTCAAGTAGAAATCCAATAGATTATAAAAGAGAATGACAGCGACACAATAACATAAATGATCAATTCCATTGTTCACACGTTGTACTAAGTAAGGTGGAAGCATATTTTTTTCTCATCAATACATAAAGTATATGATATGATATGGTATGGGATTCTTATGATACACGATGGTTCTTTATCATCTCTTCAATTTAGGAAACCAATGTCTTAGGATTCAAAGGACCGCGCAAAATGAGTGTCATCATTCCTGGAATGAACATGGACCATGAAAGAGTGTCCATACGCCCAAGAAATGTATGTTAATAACGTGTATACAGTATATATATCTTTTTTATAATAAACTGCTAAACCATAATGCCGTATGTAGGAGGTTTGAATCAATTCTTTTCTTCCCAATTGCAGGACCATGAGTCCCTGCTGGCCAGGTGGCAGAATAAGAACACAGAGAGCGTGATCGAGCTTCACAACAAGACGCCTGTGTGGAACGATGACACACAATCCTATGTGCTCAACTTCCATGGCAGAGTCACTCAGGCCTCCGTCAAGAATTTCCAAATCATTCACGATAATGACCGTGAGTTCCCTTGATATTAAAAATAATGAGAATGTAAAAAAAAAAAAAGAAATGGGTAAACTGAACATTATTAACTGAGATATGATATTTGAAGTACTTTTTTTTAAATAAAGCATCAACATATTTAGCCTGTATTTCTTACCCTGATTGTTTAGTAATTACCATGATGTTTTGATTACATTCTGAGAACGTTTGATCTTCATAATTAAAAAATGAAAAGGGAGGGGGGAAAAAAAGAGTGACAATGTTTAACATGTGTCCTGGTTGTTTTCCTCCGTAGCTGACTATATTGTGATGCAGTTTGGGCGTGTGGCAGAAGATGTCTTCACCATGGACTATAACTACCCCATGTGTGCCCTGCAAGCCTTTGCGATTGCCCTCTCCAGCTTTGACAGCAAGTTAGCCTGTGAATAGATCCCAGCTTGAAGTTTAGTTGGAGAACTGGTCCATCTGTCCTCGAAACAAGGGCTGTGCTTGTATCCCTGGGATTCTGCGAGATCTCTTGAGATTTTAAAACCACCTTGTACCTTGGAAGTCCGGCATATCCCAAAATGCTTTGTGGGCCTCGAGTTCTGCGTGTATGTGTGTGTGCTGGGATGGGAGGGTTAGGGTTCAGAATGGTCTTGGTCAGCGGGGGAGAACAAGCACAACGTGTAATCCACTTTCAAAATCAAATGATTTTTTTTTTTTTTTTTATAACTATTGTCATTTTGTACTGTAATGGCATTTAAAAAAAAAGAAAGAAAGACTGTTCCTTCATATGGTAGTGACAGAAAAAAAACCAATAACATTTCTTTATCTGTAAATTATAACTAACAGCTACACATCTGTAAGTTTTAATAGGTGACTGGATTTTATGTTGTCTACCGCACACAAAAAAATAACAATGTCACACACTTTCTCAAGCATGAATACTGATCATATAGTTACTCTACAAAAAATAACATGCATGTCACAATTTATTTATTTTGGTATTTATGTATTTATTACATGTTCATTTGGTTTTTATGTCGTCATCTGCATCAATTTCAGCAGTATTGGGCTCCATTGAGCTGCAAGCACATAGATTAGCGGCACACGAAGAAATATCGCTATATCCTCCCATAACAATTCGCGGCTTGGCCAGGAACAGGGCAGAGGTTACACTGTGCCGTGTACCGTATACAATATTGTGCCAGTGTCATGTATGTGAATGTATAGGATGAAGGTTGCACTTTACTTTAAAGTCTGTAGTGGATGAGATATAGCTGTACATACATTATTGTGCCTTTGAAGACCCAGTAATTCCAGTGTTGCGCTGTGGCAGTAAAATGAGCTGAGCTTGAATTGGTCTGTCCTGACATGCATTGGAAGCATTCCACCGTAGCTACTTTGAATCTAAATTGTCTCGCAAAAGTTCGTGAAGGCTGATTCATTTGCTGGGAGTTGCAAAACCTCCGGAATATAATGATCCAAAAGACACACATTGGACACCGTATTCATGAATGTCGGTGAATAATTAAGTTCAAGTACATTCTTAGCTCTCAGCACATCACATTAACAAGGTGAATCATCGTTTGCATTGTACCGTAGATCAGGCAGCAGATGTGATATCCAAGGAACTCGAGTTTGAGATTGAGCTCATGTCTTTTGATGTCTCTGCGTGACTCTGCCAACGCTAACATGTTTCATCTCCTGATCTTTGCGTCTTTGATTTATTGTCCTCCACTGATGTGGAGTTTGATACATTCCTCATCTGACTGGCAGTCGGTTTCTATATCACATGGTTTATTAGTGTTCATATTTTTACTTCAACTATTATTCCCCGTTGCTTCTCACGGGGCAGTATGCTTTCTCAAATATATGATGGTATTTTGTATTTTATGACCATTAAAAGAAGAAAAAAAAAAAACTGCTGAATGAAGGCAAAGAACAATCTCTGATACCGCCATTGTTACTGTGGTGTATGAGGAAATCTTGATCAAATGTGCTATTCTTGTACTCAGCTGTGTCCTAACTATTTTAAATTTCTATTTTGGAATCGTTAATACTCTTGCTGTAAAGTCCGCTTTTCATACATGTGTCCAGGAGCCAAAAGTCCTTTCATTTTCCGTTTGTAGTGCTCTCGTTGTAATGTACAGTAAATGGTGTACAATTTACTGTGGTGGTATAGACACGGTCACTTGATCATGGGCAAGAAATAAAAACATCAGAAAGTCACAATGTCAAAACGTCTTCTCTTCTTACCTATAAACCCGAGTTAGTGGTTCGCGCAACAGTTCCCATGATGGCAGGTGTACTGATGCTGGTCATCTGCCGCTTCAAGCGCTTGAAAATCGCGCTTTCCCAGGGGATAATGTGGGGAATACTCCTCGAGTGGAAGTGAATGCTTAGCGGTTGTGAACGCAGCCTTGGACCAACTCCCCTGCCGACCAGTTCCCTGTACTGGATGAAAACAATCCTGGGAAATGGATGTAAATGAAGATGCGCTGAATAATACATACTTCCAGAGCTCTTGGGGGGGGATTGTATTACAAGAGATCTTTTTTTTTTTTTTTTTTTAATAAAGGTATGACCGGGATTGCACGTCTCTACTTGGCTTCCGCTCTACGTTTTACACACAAGGGCTAGACAATAGCACACGCGTAGCACAACAGGGGGAACATTGAGTGTGCCGCATGTTTAAGAACTCGTTTAACGTCAAGGAAAATGGCTTCATGTCTCTCTCCTGTTCCGCATCCTCAGCCCACTCACTCCGACTTCTTTGGGCTGCTCTGCAGAGGTAGGGTCCCCCTCCGCAGCAGCTGACATGAACAAACACTCTTCCTGATCCTCCGCCGCCTCTTCCTCCGGGTCGGGGCAAACTTCGCAGCCAAACAGCAGGCTCTCTGCCTCCGTCACTGGATCATCTTCATCGGCCTCATCCTCCTCTTCGACTTCTGTCCCCTCATCCTCTTCATCAGCTTCGTCATCCCCTTCTTCTTCTGTGTCCCCATCCTCTTCCTCCACCTCGCCTTCCTTTTCCTCTTCTTCCCCCCCAGAAGTACCCTCTTTAGGGTAGTGGAACACGTCTTTGTGGTCGCTGAAGCTTATTTGCTTCTTCCCTCCATTGTGAGTATGTAGCGCCTTGCTCACCTCCAAACCGAGTCTCTCCTGTTTTCTCTCGGCAGGTGGTAAATGGGGACAGAGCAACAGCCTTTTCTCTGCCTCCTCTTCCTCCTCCCGCTCTTCCTCTTCCTCATCATGTATGTTTTCCTCTGCTTCCTTCACTACTTCCTTCTCTTCTTCCTCCTCCTCCTCCTCCTCTTCCCCTTCCTCTTCCTCCTCCTCCTCCTCCTCTTCTTCTTCATCTTCCTCACCGTCTTTCGTCCCTTCCTCTTCCTCCTCCTCATGAACTATGGATAGCTTTCGTGCCGTAACCTCTTCCTCCTCCTGCTCCATCCTCTCGGCCAGGGCCTCAGCAGTTGGCTGATTGCAGGGTACCAGCAGTGTAAAATTCTCAAATCCATGTCCCTCACAGGGATCATCATATTCTGGATAGGTCTCCTCTGGGTAGCCTGCATCGGTGCACACAAACAGACAGCGGTTGATAAACAGAAGGACAGTTTGACTGTTTTTTTTTTTATGATTTGGGCATGCACCTTCCCAATCTGCACCATAGGGGACCTCCTCCGCCTCCATCTCCGGAGAGGCTCCCTCCACCCGGCCTTCTTGAATGAGCCGAGTGCTCTGTTGAAGTTGCCGGAGTAATTTCTCCTCCTTCTTTGATGTTGAAGCTTTACTCTTCCTTCTCTTGCCACTAGAGAGCAGCATAGATACAGGAAGGTTATGGCAACTGTTTTTCCTTGGTTACGTTCATTTGCCATAGATGGACACTGCACATTCTGTCTTTGGTTTTTCTCTCCTGAATCTCTCAGATTAGCATAGTTTTCTAAATCTTGTGCCTTAAAAAACAACTCGGAGTACATCAACATTTCATGCTTTTGAATGATTATGGGACGTTTCAAATAAAGCAGTTACAATAGCTGTTAAGTGAAGGTTGAGGCTCTTTTATCTCTATGACAGCGCATGAAGCAATTTCTCAAGTTCTCCTGGCCTATGGTAACGAAAAGTAATGCTTCAAACACAAAAATCAATATTTCACCTCACAGAACGAGAGCCTTTTCTTGAAAAAATCCTCTGCATCATTGTTTCTGTGTGCAGTAGCCTCTCCTGAAGCCTGGCAAGCTCAGAATCTGTTGCTACAAAGTCTAAAAGAGAAAACATTATATATAAATATGGGCATATATAACAATCATATGGAGGTGCGTACATTTTAATGTACAATTTATATATATATGTACACAAATGTGTCACACACGGAATTTCTTTGAAAATAACAGAAATATTTGAAAATTGTGTATGATTTATTTTTATTTTTAAATAAGAATGACATACCAATTATTTGTTCATTACAATCAATATAGTTGGCATATTAACAGATCATATTATAGGAACCAAGATGATAAGATGTATGAAAAATTTAAAAATGACAAAAAAGGTACTCGCCCATCTTATCCTCCAAGTTTGTACCGATTACTGCAGCGTAGTTTCCTGATTTATTGGTCTTCTTCTTACAAGTCAGCTGTGTATATAAAAATTATTGTAATTAGACTATTAATTACTGGTCATAATACTGTCACAGAGATAACCATGATATTTCTCAACATAGTTTATTCAGACAAAACGATATAGTGCAGCATGTGTTACCCTATATGATGATACTTTATATTCATGTACATTGGTATGCACAAAGTGTATACATGTCATGGCACTCACCTTGTAGATTATATATATGATGTAAAGAAGGATTCCAAAGCCGTATATGGGTATCACTTGACCCATCAGGTTGTATTTTTTGCCTCGGAAGCCTTTCATTTTGGCCATGGCCTCTACACTGTGTGTCATGGAGAAAAATGGGTCCACACCCGAGTGTTCCGAGTCTTCTGACGACTGATGCATCACAGGAGGGTAGAATCCTGGTCCAACTGAAAAAGACAAAAAACATGCAGTCAATATTAATTATTATAGCAAAAACAATCCCAGCAACCATTTCACAGTGACTTCTTCCACAGTCGGTGGTTTTCTCATTTCAGAAATCAACGGCGCAAATAGAGGGAATGTACATACAGTAAGAACTGACAGTCTTGCTTTTTAATGAATTCAATTAATTTTTGGAGCCAGCGCTACACTTTTGCCAAAATTAAATCGACTTTCCAATTGGTTCAGTTAAATAAATGTTGTAAAATGACATTGCTTGTTTATTGTCCAAAGATAACATAAAAATAGGAAACAAATTGAGAAACTGACATCACATTGCGACAATGGGTTCCATCAAATTATTATTATAATAATATTATATATATTATAATTATTGTTTTAATTCACACCCACACACACACACACACACACACACACCACACCCCCTCAGCTCCCCTCCATTCCCATTTACACTGTCCAACATCATCCCACAACAGTTCGCCTCTTCGCACTGGTGAAAAAGTGTACTTCATCATGAACATTCAGTCACACCAGTCCCTTATAGTAAGATTAGTAATACATGAACGTCTTATTTTGTTTTAACTGAAGCGCCACTGCAACATTTCAAGAAATAATTGGATAAGCCGTGCTGTACTTCCTGTTTTTGTTTTGTTCTTCCACTGTTTTTACCTGTCCTCTCTGCGCCAATCACATACGTGCGCTGATGATGTGCTGTCTGTTCGACCAATTACGATCTAGCCCGTCGAAGAGAACGTTCCACACACCTGAAGTAACTTGTGTTAATCAGTGGTACCTGCCTTGTTAGCTTGGTGCGTCCACATGTGGCCGTTATTAGAAATCGAAAAGCAACCAAGGCTATGATCAAGCCACACGTGATAAGAGGAGCTAGGGGGTTCACCTCAAACAATCGCTCTCAAATCGGAAAGTGGGAATCAAAACATTTGGTTTGGAGACGAACTTCGGGATGATCTTATCATGCTGCTGCGACACTTAACAGCAACGACGGATGTCAGTTGCCCAAACGCAGACGGCCACGGACGCACACCGAGAGAAGGCCACGATCCACTGTGGAGCAACAGGAGACGGCTGAAGAGACGTGGCGTGAGGAGGTAAGTGACCGTCATGCCGGTTTCCTACAGATCTGTGCGTGTATTTTTCCCCAGACAGTGCTTCCAACACTGTCCAAAAGAGTCATAACTTGTGTGGAGCGCCTGGCAACATTTGGGCTATGTTGGTTTAACAAAGAGCATCACATGTGTGTTTGTTTTGTTGCCCTTGTTTTGGATTATTGGATAAAGGACTTCGGTTACGTGGTGTCGCTTCTGTCACAAGTAGTATTGGGTTTTGGTGTTTTTCCTGAAGGAAATACAGTGTGCATGCTGAATGTGTTTGCTTGAAGAAGCATTGCTTTAAATGGGTTGATGCTTAATATGTGCAATTCTGGAAATGTTTAATGGTTAAAATGTGTCGAAGCTTAAAGAAACGATGCTCCAAATGCTCCAAATGATGGGTTGATGTTTGAAATTTGCCATGCTTGAAACGTTTAATGCTTAAACGTTTAAATGTGTTGACGCTTAAAGAAGCAATGCTTTGAATGCTTAAAATGGGTTGATGCTTAAAATGAGATGATGCTTGAAGGAGCAATGCGTGTAATGCTGGGAGAGACGGGGCTTGAACCGCTGGTACTTTTGATTTAAGTCACCACAGACACCACCATTGTAAAATAAAACGCATAAAAACCATAATATCTTAAAAACTCGAAATAGTACCACTAAAATACTAGCCCTATCGTGCTGAAAGAGCTGGCAGAAGTAGTTAACTGCCGAAAAAACTTACGGAAGATCTTGATATGATAATAATGAAGTAAACAGACAAACATAGTGTGAACGCTGTAGTCAACATTCCTACAGAGAGTTGGCGATGGAGCAGGATGGAGATTGCTGGATGGATGATGATCTGATAAGCCGACTTACCCTCAGGCTGCTCCATCTCCTTTTTTCCTCTGGGTAAAAGCATTCTAGGCAGGAAAAGAGAAACACAGAGAACAGAGCATGAGATGAGCGTAACCTTCTGGCAAGTTGTTATAGACATTTTGCCTCAGAAATCGACAGCCATGCATTTATTTCACATAAAGAGCAAAGCTAGTATCCGCAGATGTCATCTGTCCTCTCTACTGCCCAGATTAGACCAGATTAAACCAGCTGCATTCAAGTGCTGCACGTAATATTAACCACAAATCCCCATAGAGGTTATCAACAGCTATGGTTATTGTTAGTATT
This sequence comes from Colistium nudipinnis, assembly GCA_016785305.1. Lineage (NCBI taxonomy): Eukaryota > Metazoa > Chordata > Actinopteri > Pleuronectiformes > Rhombosoleidae > Colistium > Colistium nudipinnis. The sequence goes on from JAFBJU010000579.1 coordinate 142,945, forward strand.
CCCTAAAACGTGTCCGTATACAAGTCAATACGTCATTCATGGTTGTTTTGTCCGCAGATAGTTTTGAGATAAGCGTATGGCAGCTCAGCGTGTTTGAGTGATTTTGCAAGTTATTAATAATTGTCAGCCCAAGCAGTGCTTTGCTGATTTATCATGTAAGGCACTGTGCTAGTGTGCTAGTTGTAACAGGCTTGAAATTGCAAACTGGAGGCTTTACATGGAAAGTACTGTACATGTATTTCTCATGTTAAAACAGATGTTGAAGGTGCTTCACCTGCTCATTTTATATAAATGATCTTAATTCAATTATTTGGGTTTGTGTTACTTGCCCTTTTCTTCTCATTTGGTAATCATATCGTGTTGTATTGTTTTGTGCCCTGAGAGACACAGAGAGAAATGAGCATGTGAATGCATCAAAATACCTTTCAACCCACCCACTCTGTGGCCTCCCTTGTGTGTTTCCTACCAGAAAGCAGCAGGTGGCAGTATAGGCTCAGGTAGAGACGTATGGCACTTGAAAGCTATGTGACATCTCTTCAGTCCCTAGAGTTGGTAATTTGTCATGTTAAATAGATTTAAATAATCCTTTGTCATTTAGAAATACATTATTTGATTGGTTCTATACATTGACACCTTATGTTTACATAACACGGATGTGCTTTCTTTTTATATCAATTATTTTATTGTCCACAACGAGGAACATGGAAGGGGTAATTTGAAATGGTACAAACAGATACGTAAGGAGGCTTTACATTTTGTATTCTAATTCCCTTTTTCTGGTATTATAATTGTCCTATCTTTTTTTTTTCCCCATTGTGTGTGAATTTCCTGCTGCAATTGGTATTTTTTATGTAAGAAACAATAGTACACATTTCGTTTGACCTATATTTGGTATTATTCTGTTTTCTAATAGTATTTTGAACCATAAACGCTCCAGTTTTGCTCATCAGCACAAATCGACACGCACAAAGGTCATGTTATGCAGGTGGGACATAGGGGACTTATTACCAAAGACCATATACCATGTATCTTTCATTGAATTGTCAAGAGACTTAAGGTTTTTGTGTGATCAATGTGTTCAACCCTGCAGGGGCTCAGATAAATAATTGATGGGATACATGTAATCAAAGGTTGCGAAGGTGTAATGTTCTAGCATTAAATATAGAGAATAATTCATCTTGCATGTCCATCTGTGTGCAAATGTATACATAGGCACTCCCTTCGAGTCACAATGACCAGGGTCTGCTGATGTGCTTTCATAGGCCAAAAAACTCATTCAAAACCCTGCAAAAATTGTGAAGAGCTATTGTAAAGCCCATTGTGCAGGCGGATGAGGAGAAACTAGTCAAAAATTGGCTGAAGAAGTCATGTCCATTTTTCTAACCTATGAGTAAGTAATTTCATTTTAACTGAACTATGCTTTTGTTTTTTTTTCAGATTTAGGAGCTCTCGAAACACTCTTAGACCAAGCTTTCTTTTTCCTGTCAGTTTTCAGAATAATGTTTATTGCTAGGTTGTTTCTATTAATTGAATGTTTCCTTCATTACGTTTGGTCAAAGTTTAGAGCTAACTTCTAATTTTACATCCAGTCCAATAGAGTGCTTATTGATGTTAGTGTACAAGCTGTAATTGAAAGAAAAAGGTCTCTTACCTCACAGATGTTCTGTAGAGTTTCCCAGGAGTCATATCTACATCCTGTTCAGCTCTCTGTGCGTTTGACATCTCTTTAGCCATTTTGCATTTTCAATAACAGCAGTTTTCAGTTTTATGGCAATGTTCACTTTCAACTATTTTACAACCCATAGTGATTGTGAGCCCGCACTTAAGACAGTCATCATAAAAAGTGGTGTAGTTACATTTGAGATAGCTGCTATATACCTTTTGCTAAAATGTAAAACTTGTAATCTATGCATTTAGCATATTTTTTCCAGTGTACTATAAAGTTCTGGATTACAAAATTGCCCAAACAATATATTGCCTCTTGGTTGTTCAGAGGCATCAGCTGAACACTTATCTGGAACAAAGGGAACACTCGTATTCCAACATCCCTTTCACTAGCTACCTTTAGAATTGATTTTAAGCTCTTAGTGCATTAGAGACTCCATGTAGCATACCGCTTTAGAAAGTGCTTTAGAAAGGTTGGGTTGCTCCATGTTAGATGTGTTTGTGGCAGCTATTGCAGCTGGTGACAAAAGCTATGAATGCTTCCCAGTGAGGAGTCATGTGCTAATTAAATGTTTCTTAAGTGGTGCTTCGCAGAGTGCGGCCTGCTGTCTATTGGTTGGTACCCAATGGAATCTGCTTCTCTGAACTCCTATAGTAGGCTGCACTGTATAGCTAATGTTAATAGGACTATTTTGCGGATACATCTGATGATATGAACTCTGGACCTTTATGATAGATTTAAGTGCGTTTTTTTTCCTGATTTCAGTCCTCTGACGCCTCCATCTTTATTTTGCGACACCGCTGCTCACCTCACCAGCACCATCTGGTGGATTGAAAAAAGTAAAAAAAATAAAATAATTACTACCGAAAAGTTACATTCTCATTTGCAATTTAAATAATAAAAGGTTGACACTCGGTGTCCTCGTATTGATACTATATTGCCACGCGCAATATCGCAGTACTATTTTGTATCAACTTTCCCCCCCACCCTCTATTATAGAAAAGAGTATTTTCTTGCTTGTAGCTAACGTGTGCTTAAAGTTCAGAGAAGGGGTAACTGCGGCACCTCTACTTGTAATGCTGATTTTATTTTAAGATTTTGTGGATTGCGAATCCCTGCTGTTGGTTGAACCTCTATACCTAAACATAACTTTCAGTTAAGCATTTGGACTGTGGTTTGTGGTCTCATTGTGCGGCTCTGTTATACATCCCATTTTCCCAGCAGCCTTTGGTCTGTATGCACCCATATAAAATAATAGTTGCGTCTATGTAAGTCCATACTGTATATAGCCCTCTGACAGCATATCCAACTGGTGTTTTTATCTTCAAATTCCACAAGTCAAGTCAAGTACAGGTCGATGTAGGACAAACCTCTGTACCCAACAAGGGCACAACATGTTTTATGGGAGAAGTTAACTATGACAGTTGTTAAACAAAACTTAAATTAGAATACTTAAATGTGTCTACTCCTATGTTGTTACAAGGCAAAAAACGATGAAAAAAATAAAGTGGCTGTTATGATACTTTTTCAGCAATCATCATGTGACGATTAAAAAAAAATAATAAAAAAAAAATGGAATAGCAAATAGTCATTATTTTTATAAAAAATTGCTTCAGCTTTTTGGAAATAGCTTTATTTCAAAAGCTATCTGAAAATGGACATGAAAGTCTCTGTGGGGATAGTGCCTTTCGACTCAAAAAAAAAGGCTATCCATAATACAGCTGAAAATTCTGTTATAGCTGGCATGGATGCACGTTATTGGCCATGCCATACTCCCCCTATAAGCTTTTAATCCTAGGAAACAAATATGCATTTGTGTACCTTCTCTGGGTGAATGGATTACAGATTATCGCTGCCAACCAGCATATGATGCCAACACAGATTATGGTTGCTGTACGTTGAATAAAACTGATACCACTATTTGGGAAATTCTGCCACCATGAACTATTTCAAAGTAATATGGATATTATACGGTATTTGACACATAGAGGGTATTAGACATTTTAGTTTTAAGGATTATTTCAATAATAGGCTGCTATTTTAAAGACGGTTGAGTTTTAAATGGCCATTTTCACCATTTTCTCCCTGTTTCTGTTTTCAATTCCTATTATTCCAGTCAGCTCAACTGTGAACTGGCTCAAACGTATTTCCATATTTCCTCATAATTGCAGCATTGTTGAAATAAGACTTTCATCGTTCTCATGGAAACCCCTGAGTACACATCAAGCTGTGCAATTACTCAAAAAATAAAACCCGCTAATGTCAGAGTGGTGAAAATATCAGAGTGCACTCCCATTCCCAAAATCCAGCTGGGAAGTATTACATTTTAAATCTGACCACGTGCATATTCACAGCCACAAGCTCTTTTAAGAAATGACATTCTAAATGATGGCACATTTTGGGTTGTGCTTTTGATGCTTTGTCTTCGTTTAGTGATGCCATACTGTAGGTATGTCCAATTCTTTCTGCAGTGTACCATATTGTCAATACCAGCACTCGTCTTTTATCTGTTTACTGTGCCTCTCTCTTATCAAGCCTTTAATTACTTAATTATTCTTCATTGGGCTCAATTAAAACACAATGGACTCTGCTGCTGCAAAAGTCAACTATTCCAGTTCCTGCACAGCAGTACACAAAGCTTGGGCGAGATAGACTGTTGCAGTTGGCCTTCTTTTATGTTCTTGGAATAAATGAGATTCTGTTATTCTCTGGATGAAAGTCTGGCCTTTCTGATTATTATGCTAACAGAAAAATATAACATTGACTTTCATAAAATGTTCATGCTCCTCGAGTCGAGTGAGGAATAGATTCACATACATGGCAATCAGAGCACCTTCCCCAAACAAAATTACTTTTTAGAAATAGAAATCGTTTTCTTTCTCCATTCATGCAGGTGATTTGTTGCGCAATGTCACCTTACTCAATAGGGGACCAGGTTTACGTCATTTCCCCCCCCCCCCACTCCTCCCCATGCCTCTAAATCAGTCAATTTATTTCCAAATTGCATGTCGAGTGTAGGAGCAAGGGGCTTAAGGCAGTATATTAAATCAATGCACTTCCACAGTATATGTTTTGAGAAGGTTTAATTTTTTTCCTCTTTTGCTTATATTGATGAGGCTGCACCTGGCTTTGAGCGTCATGAAGGACACGCCGTCACAAATTGCAATCCTATATTCAGAAAAGAATAGACAGTTGTGAGACGTGAATGAGGTGGAATAATAATTGGGTCGGAACAGGCTTTATGATATCGGCTAGACCTTGACTGTGCTTTAGTCATATCGTTGCCAGTGTGCACACTTTAGTTTATTAGTATTGGACGTACAAATACAACCAACTGCAGTTATGCTGTAGAGAGCTTGAATGCAATCTCTGCCTTTTGTCTTTATATATTTCTTTTGTGTGTAAGGCAAAGCCAAAACATCATTTTCCCAGAGTATGTGGCTGCTTAACAAAAGTATTAGAATGCTTTTCTCTGTTATCTGTCTCAATCTTTATTTTTGAAGCATACATGGAATGCTGAAGGCCACACACTTAAAAAGGGGCACTCCGTTCTTTGCAGTGTGAAACTTTGCCACTAGATGCCACTAACTCCTACACACTTGTCTTTTGAAAGTAAGCAGTATATATTTTCAAGACTGTAGTTGATTATATAAGGTGTTGTTTTGTTCTTAGTGGACAAAAAAATCAAATAACATTTGCAAATTAAATGTTCCGCCCCAAATCCATAGATATTAAGAAAATAAAAGCATAAATAACCAACGCTATGGCAACGTTTAATATTCTCACTATCAATTTAGTTGCCTTTTAGTTCTCTCACATCTTTCTATTCAAATGAGCATTATCCCTTCCCACCTCTGTCTATGATGGCGCACTTCAATGTTGTCATTTCAGATGACACATTTTTATCATTTAATTGCAAGCATTTTAGTTTACACAAGGTTAGCTAAAACCGCCTTCTCCTGTTTTCTGATACTATTTCTCTATGTGGTAGTGCATGTATTTTCAGTTTGTCATTTTTTTGCAAGCATCCCTCCTCTTCTGGTAAGCTGAAACATTTCCTGGAAGTTCAGCGGTTGGATTTTTCTGCTGAATTTTACAAAGTTCATAGTGCTGCATTTCTGTGCTCCATTTTAAGTATTTAACAGAGGCATGGCTCCCCTGTGTGTTCGAGGCACCTTGAATGCCCTTAACCAGCACTAATAGGAGATAATGATTGGTGCTCAACAAAAAGAGATTCATTTTGCATTATTAACAAGTTAACTTTGTAGTGGAGGCACTTTATCCCCGAGGACAAACAGCCCAAATGTTTGCAAAATATAATTAAGCCGAGGCATCTTTAAATGTCATTGCTGCCTGTGCCATGTTTCAAATTGTTCTGCATCAACAGAATTTAACGAGATGGCCAAGGAATCCATTTCCTGCAAGCATGTGATAAGCCACACATACAGTGGAGCACTTTCATTGATTGCCAAAATAAAGCATTTTGTATGCAAATGTGGGAATGGAGTGGCTAAGCTGATTCAGCCTCATGGACACCAAATAATGGTCTTTACAATTAATACTTTTACATGCTATCCATTGAAAATTTCCTCTTCCATTTAATGGCTCTAAAACATTTGCACATGCCCGGAAAAGAGGGGGAAAAGGCACTGTGTTCCAATGGATTAATATGAAAGCCAACAAACAAATAAAGCCATGCATCCCTCCCGCCCTCCCCCCAGAGTATTGGTCCCTTTCCTGTCGTCTCATGCTCCTGCACATTTTGGATTAACAGATAATCTTTGAACATGAAGGAAGGTCTGCTAACCCCAGGGGGGTGGGATGTAGTGAGTGAAAGAGAGCACAGGATTGGAGGCCGTGCCGCATTGTCTGAAGGTAATGCTTGTCTGGTTCTTGTAAACATGCGGCCCGTTTTGTGGCGGTGATATGGCCTTAAATAGCCCGCTTTCACTCTTGCAGGTTGTGTTACAGGAGACCCACAGGTCCGGCTAGATAAAGGACACTGGGGTAATATGGGTGCCTGCTAAAAAAAAAAAAAAAAGAAGAGAGAAAGTCCAGAGGGAACCTTTCAACTGTAGATTGTAATCACTTGTAGTCAGTTAGTGTATACGTCAGTGGAGCCTGCTGTTGACCTGACTATAGTCTCATCTTTGTAGCTGGTTTGTTACAACAACAACCATCGAGCCGGAGTATATTCTGGTAGACTCTTACCCCGGCTTGGCCAGAGGATAGCTCGATCAATGTTTGTTGTGTCCCTTTCTCTTTTTTTTTCTGGGTATTTTGTTGTCTTATCCCATACAATGGAGGTTTCTGTAGTGTTCCTTTTCCTGCCCTCAGTTGTCTGCGTCTTGTCCTGCTCAATTCTTTGTAACTTGAGAGACACCATCTGCTATATATTATACCAGATTTTTAAGTACACATCCATCCGTTGAATGTCTGTCATGCTGACATTGAATACGCATTTAAAAAAACTGTGATTTAAAAAAAAATATATATATATATATATATGTATATATATATAAATCTAACGTTTATTTGTAACATATGTTGAAATTTGTTAAAAAAAAAAAAAGCTAATAAAGCTAGCATTTATTTATTGTTACACTGATGAATATACACATAACTAACAATTAATTCTCTCACTATGTCATATCATTTCATGTACAAAACTTGAACGTTACCTTGGTTATATTTTATATATGATGGATGATGAACCATCTGATCGACTTACACAACAGTTTCTCTCTGAATCCATTCCTCTTGCAATGTACAAGGCCACTGTTGCCTATAATGGAATGTTTCTATTTGTTCCTGTGCTGCCCTTGTTATGTTTTGTCCTCTTTATCATGTAAGTACCTATATACAGTACATGCTCTAATTATTGTACAAACATGAACACATAAAGCATTGCCTCGACAAAGGTTTTGGAGGAGATTTGCCTCAATATGGCACAGAGTGCACGTCTGTACCGATGATTATTGAGTTCTGTGTATATATTTGAGGGCTTACGTGTTATACCTGCTGCTGTTTTTAAAACCAGATTGTCAAAAGGGGGGCGGTTTGATGCATATTGATGGTCTTTTTTTGTCTATACGGTTTCGTATTGTGCTTCCTTGTTTAAATGTAAGACCTCATCCTCCGTCCCTTTTCATCCCGCGTGCACTTTTGCCCCTTAACCCCTGCGCTGTGTCATACTCCGAATATGAACCCTGTAGCATTTGAGAGGAGCAAAGGACGGCAACAAAAACTGTTGACAGCCTTGTTTCAAGTATATGAGAAGCCTGAGCCCTTCCAGATCCACTAAAAAGCGGTGCGAGTGCACGATGGGCAAGAGGGACGATGATGGGACTGACCTTCTGATCAGGGGAGCGTGCCTGAGGACAGAATCCCCTGTCTGCTGCCCAGGCTGGAATTTTGTGCTTGAGAGGTGTTTAAATTCCTCAAATCCCAATTGCACTCAGTGGGGAGTGTCCTCTTTCCCTCTGCCCACAGGTTTAGTGACTGCCCTTAGCGCCAGGGCCTGGGGAGGGGGTTGGTCGTTTGGAGGTTGAAGGGGGAGGGGGGAAGGGAGGGGGGGGATCCAATAGGATGGCAGCTTGCCTTTTTGACAGAGGTGAAGTTAAGCTAGGGGGGGGGGGGGGGGATCAATAGGATGGCAGCTTGCCTTTTTGACAGAGGTGAAGTTAAGCTAGGAGACAGCGAGTGCGGTGAGATTGTGAGGGCAATAGATATCCGAGTAGGAATTATCCATGACACCTGGGCTCTCAAGCTGCAACCTTTAAGCACATGATTTAGGATCACCTCTATTTGTGGGATAGCCGTAGCACATTCAGCACATTCGGTCCGAGCCATTGTGCACCGTTGGCTCTCGCAGTGAAAAGACGCGGTCAGTTATTTGTTTAGAAGTACCGCCATTGTTAAATTCGGCTATCTACATCGATTCGGTCTGGAAAATTCAATTTTATTTCTTCCCATCTTTAGTTTCACTTAGTTGTCAGGAATGTGTGTTTGTGTGTGTGTGTGTGTGTGGGGGGGGGGGATCCCCTCTAAGTCGTTCAGCCCATTCCTGTGTTTTACTGCACCACTGAATTGATACAAAAATGTTTGAGGCGATAATATATCATTTCTAATCATCTCCTTTTGCTTCGGGATCGGTGTCAATAAACTGACATGTTAGGAACAAATGGAGCAGCCCTTATCTCTGTCAAAATCCACAGTATTTGCTTCTGACAGGGAAAAAAAAAGTGTTTTGACTTATTTTAAGGGGAATAACCCTGGATGTGACTGAAAACGGTGGCTTTCAGAGGCTTGACATTTAACTATTGTAGCCGTAATGATGGAGCACGTTAATGGAAAGCGACGATGTCACGGTTCATCCTCCGAATGGAGGCACATTAATCCAGTGTTATGGAAAACACTGATAAAAAAAATAAAAAATAAATAAATAATACTCTGAATATAATATAACAAGTGGCATCAATTTCCCCTTTGACTGTCGGGAAGTGAAGATTTCTTTGTTGATTGCATTATTCACTCTCAGAAAAATCACACGACTGTAAACTCCTCGCTGGTGTATTTCTTGGGCTTATTGATTTTTGGCAAATATCCCAACCATGACAATGTAAATGTCACACGGTTTAAATACCTCATAATGACAACGTTGCAAGCTTAACTTGGCTTTACCATAGACTTTGACACCGTCGTTTCCTGACCAATTGTGCATGCACGAATGGTTTTGGCCTGGTCTGCTTTCAGACGATGGGCTGAAGCCGAATGTACTAGAAAAACAGCTCGAAGGAATCGTAATGTTTGTCAAGAGAGATTGCAGGGGCCCGGCAACTAAATGATTAAGGCTGTTTCAAAGGAGGAAGTGCTTTGCATATTATGTATGTTAGAGAGATCGCATATACTTGCATTGGCATATGGTTTACTGTAGTCTTCACTGTATTCTGGCTTTTTGAAGTTCATACCTGTAGTAGTAATTTGGGAATTAAAAAATAAAACGCTTTACAAAGCAAGTATTTATTTGGGTTTGCATGGCCAAAAAGTGGCCCACAATGGGAACCTAACAGCCGACATTTGAAAAGGCCTCGTTTAGACACCTCTCCATCCCGTGCACTTGTTGAATAAAACCTCTGGGTCGTGCACACAGTAACGGCAACGAGAGGGCTTGCGTTTGCGGAGATGAAACCACCCTGTGTCCGAGAGTTTAGCCCTTGATGCATTTCACGCCGGCCCAAAAACCTGCGTTGACAAGTTATCTGGGACCTGTGTGGAGAGTGAAAATGGCTGCAGTGAAAATCAATCTTCGCCTCTCCTCTCGCCTTAAATACCAGCAGCGCAAACAAACAGGCCTAAACAATACGATATATACCACATATCAATTACACTAAATGCCTCAGTATCTATACTTCACTGTCCCAGGCACACACCAGTTACAAGGCACACATGCTGCTGTAAGACGATAATGGTGCTGCATTGTTCCTCACCATCTGGAGGTCTGATAAGGCCTGCCTGTGCATAGTTGATAATGAGAACAGGCAGAGGAAAAACTGAGTGTTAAACATTTCCTTGGCCCATGAAAAAGGTTCCATTAAGTCCACTGACCCCAATTGAATATTAATGAGCTAATTAACGGATTTATTGTTATGCACAATTTCTGGAGGGGCAATTTTTTTCAAGTGCTATTATTTTTTCTAATTATTTTCTGTACTCTTTATAATTGAATCTTTGTAGCTGCCAGCATCCTGTTTGTGCCTTGGCAACAAGAGAGGAAAAAAAAGAAAGAAAAAAAGGCTGTCATCTGATTTTCCTTCCTTTAGCCTCCTGTAACTACAACGGAAACAGAGCGATGTTCTTTTCGATCTCGGTGTATTTTTTAATCGGGACTGCTCCCCATGCTTGCCTCGGTGCAACATCGAGCCCCCAAACATTATTCTTTAAATGCACCATCCTGCTTATCTGTTTTGGAAATATCCAGGGCAAGTGATGTTCAGGTGTTGGATTACAAAAGTACAATTACTTGGTTTACTGCAGGCTGCATTGCATGGAGGACCTGACAAAGGTTTAAATGGGCGGTGACAGCTGGGCTTGATAGATAGCATAATCAGCTGATTTAGAGGATGCACTGAAGCAGTTCTCAGTGGACAGCTGGAGAGTACAGCAGGCTACTGAGAGAGATGGTAACCTTGGGAGGAATGACTACCGATACCTTTGTTTAATGGATAAATAACATATGGTCTTCAGCCTCTTCAGAATCCACTTAGAGTAGACTGCGCCCCTAATTTGGCGATTGTATTGAAAACTGTCCCCGCGACGTATTACGTGAAAGCGTCATTTTATGGAAAATTTATTCTTTCTGAACATCACCATTTGCATATAACATATCTTGAATGCTTTTAATATAAACTAATCCCAAATCATGAAAGGGTTGCATGCTTGTAAGCTCCTCCCTGTGGATGTGTATGGGAAACAATCAGTTAGGGTAGTCCCCAGAGGGTGCCCTGGAGGCACTCCATCTTCCAGCTATCCTGCTTTGGGATCACCCAGTTGCAGCTAGAGCAGGCTGCGGGGGACATTTGAGGTGCTCCGATTTCACCTGCCCTGATCCACATACTGTTGGGTCATGCGTCACTTATTTAATTTATACGAAAACTGCAATTAACCAGCTGAATGTGTTAGATTTTCACCTGCACTTTCACCGCTGTGCACGGGCAACCGTACACATTTCACTCAGCCCAAGGCCAGCCCAGGAAATTAGCGCTATCCTAGAGCTGGGAACAGTAGCTCTGTTTGAAAGCCATGAATAAGAAACAGCAGGGGCCACTGATAACCTTTCAGGTAACACAAATGTAATTATTATTACATTTTGCTGTCTGCATGTTGGCCTAATTCTGTTTATGACTGAAATTCAATTTCAGCTTAATAAAACCATCAATTTCTTTTGGTTACTTCACCAATATAACTTGGAGTAATGAACTCATTTCGCTGTTGTATGGAGATTTTGTCTCATTACAATAATTTTTGCCTGAACCACTCGCCAGCCGATATTAAGAGTAAGGCCCTACAGACATGGACCGGGTTATTATGCAATACATCACACAAGTACATTAGCCTCATAAAACCTGTCAACAATATGGTTGGGAAGTTTGTGCACATGGCCTAGCAGGTTCATATATTTCTTCCAAACGTTGACTAGAAATGTACAAGCTATATTGCTGCTATACAAAAGAACTATAAAGCGCTAGAGGGGAATTCCAAATGCAATTCCCATCCCCCCTTCACACACATTACTTGTCCTTAATCAACACAAATATATTTGCCCTCAATTCGGCTATTTTAGTCTTTCATAACTTCTGTACAAATTGTCGGCGTATTTGCTAAGTTAAATTCTCTACCCAGATAAACCTCATGAGTCAATACATCGGTCTGAAACCGGGGTTTATTTTCGTAAACGTACAGAGCGAACGACAGCGAGCGAAATTAAATCAGTTCCGAGACACTGGCGTGTTGCGTCGTCCAAAGATTAAGCCTCACAAAATCCCCCCAAAACATCTTTGCGTCCTGCGGTTGGATGCGACCGAAGCGGCAGCGACTTTCCGAGAGCTCCTCATTATTGTTTTAACTACACAATTTTAGTGGGGATAGAAGCCATAATTGAAACCGTGATTGTCCGTGTGGCTGGCGAGAGAATGGCGCTCAGACTAAAGAACCAAAGTGGGGACAAAGATCAAACAACAGCGCGTGGTAATTGTTTTGCAAACTGCATGTCAGCATGGATGTGCAAGGCTGGCGCCTCCTTTTGCACGGCCCCCTTTCAGGTGTCAAAGGCAGTTGGGAAATAGCTTGATGCTTTCTGAGAGGGTAATCTTTTGTAACAATCAATTACAATACATTTCCCCCTTCCGTCTGGCCACTAATAGCTTCTGTCTGCGCACATAGTGATGCACGTCGAGTAAATATACACTGTTTTCCTTTTAAATGTCCTATAATATGCATGGGGAACACAGAAACACACTACGATAGAGGGGTCGAGCATCCGAGCTGGAGAAGCAATTCAGCCCAGTTCCTCTGTCAAGGAAACGAGAATGGAGCCGTTTGTGGCTTTCGTCCCATTAGGCAGATTGAATTACTGTGTTTTACTTTTAAGGGCCATCTGTTTTGGTTTAAGTCATATTTCTAAATCTGTCTTGTTGTGTGCGTGCGTGCATATGTGCGGAGAACACTTCTTTGATGGGTGGGAATAATGTTTTTTTTTTTTTTTTTTTTTTGCTCAAAATAAAACTGACGCGAGACTGTCGTGACATCTGCGACTGTCATGGAAATGCCGTCGCCGTTTGCACACTTTTGGAGACAGAGGCCCCTCCGACGCTGCCCGCCATTAGTTGCATTGTAGTGTGGCCGTATCGCTGTACATGTGTCGTCAACAAATGATCCTTTGGAAAGACATTCGCTGCAGGACAGCCGTCTCATTAAATTAACTTCCCAATTTAAACGGAAGAAGGATCGGATATCTCTCCGATTCAGAAATGCGCAACGAATAGACAGGAAGCACGCCACTGCCGTGTGAGAAAGAGACGGTGCCGACTGGTGTGGTTAGAAGCCTCATACTGAATTGCAATATGAAATGATTGCTCAAAAGCCAGGCAGTGTCGGAGCGAGTTGAGGGATCTGCAGCAGCGTCAATGACTGTTTGAGGTTTCATAAGGATTGTTATGTGTGTATAAGTAAGCCGTTCAGTAGACGTTTGTCTGGTGAATAACTAGACAAATGTCTACGTCTGACTCCAGCCTAAGACTGTCAAGTTGTCAGCACGTTGAAGTGACGAATAGAATTCTATTCAAGAAAACGGTTAATTGACTGCGAATTAAACAAAAAACAGAAAAACATTTGAAAAATATGATCAGACGGCTGAACAGAGGGGTTGTCGCTGCCTCCCACCGTGTTTTTGCTGAAGTCCACTTTGCATGCCGGTCCTGCATCTGGGCGACTATCGCTGGAAATGAAGAGTCTGCTTTCGTTGACCTCTGCCGGGATTCAAGGACCTCCCCCCCCCCCCCCCCCTCCCCCCCCCCATCCCCCCCCCCCCCCCTTTTTTTTCCAAAAAATGACCGCTAATTGCGCCGTAAACTGCATTGGTGCCATGTGGCCACGGACCGACTGCCGTATGTAGCAGTGCCAATGGCCACTATATTAATGTGGTTGAAATTGTTTTTGCACTATTCTCGCAAATATGTCCAGTTCAAAAATGTTTCTGATGCGTTTTACTACATGAAGGGAATAGACACGAGATACAAGATTAAGATTAGGAAAAGTGCAATTCATTTAAATTTGTGCTCTTTTAATTTGGGCGTACGTGCCTGTGTTGTCGTGTTCTTTCTTCCTTTCTGTGATGTAATGCTGTCGGGATCCTGTACAGTTTCGTTCTGGAAGAGGCTCTTGGATGCCAGTGGTCCGCTGTGCCGTTGCAAATATGGAGGCGCATTGGCTTTAAAGACTCAGCCAAAGGACTCTCCAGAGCAACCTCTCTGCAGCCCAGTAGGCCCTGCACTGTCACTGAGTCCCACGATTGAATTGAATGGTCCACAGATTACTCAATTATTTCTAGATACCAGCCTTCCATGGCAGACTAAAGGCCCATTATTGGAGGGACTGAGACCGTAGGAACTTATTACACGTGTGACCTTTTAAAGCCTTCCACCGTGATGGATCTCAGGTGAGAATTTGCTGGAATCAATTTTTATCTGGAACCTCGATGCTTGCTCACCGGCCCACCCCAGTGCGAAACATTCATTTAATAAAAAAAAACAAAGAAGGGGGGAGAGACCCTTGACTACTGGAAATGGGCAACGTTTTAAAGAACCCCAGATGCCTTTGTGTCCTTTCCTCCCAAATTAAAGACACTTTGAAATGGAAGGGCTGGAGGACGTGCCGGAATATTGCGCTTAATCAAGGTAGAAATACAGAGACGGAGCCTTTTCCCCAAAGGTTCACATCAAAAGGTGCATCCCACTTTGTGAGCTGTTTAATCAGTTAAAACACAGATGGCAGGCTGCCTCAATTAATTAATCATTATATGAGGCCTCCTGTACCTGCTAGCAGAAAGTGTGTCAGCGCTACAGAGATCTCATTTGGATTTCATTGTAACTATGTGTCACCAGAATAATTGGTGAATATGAATAGGACCGGCTTTGGAAGTAATGCTGGACATAATGTTCTGAATTTAAACTACTGCTCTGCCTTTTTATATTTCACAATTGCTTTGTTGTAGGTAAAGGTCAGCTATTAATGTCAAAAATGTAAGGGGGCCAACTCTTTGCCGCCCGGTATGCTACTGCTACTCATTTGACAATAGTGTGACTAAATTGGACCAAATTGGATGATATTGGCCTTTTTGATATTGCATTGGAGAAAGAATTGATCAATCAGATCTTTGTGGTCAGAATTTACTTGGGATGTCCCGACCCTGGAGGCCGAGTCCCTATCCAGACCGGCATTTAGTTTTTTTCTAAATGTTCTTTAGTTTATTTTTATAACAAAGTTAATATGTCTTTACCATTTAAATAATAATAATTGTGATGAGAAGAAGATGAAGCAAGTTTCCTCCAGAATGTGTTGTTGAGTCTTTGCCTGCAAATGCGGATTGTTGGCTACATGGCTAAAACGCTTCCTTGCCTCATTGATATTTAAAATGAAAACAAGTCGGGCCAAGTCTGCCTCAGTCTTCCGCAGACTGCTTTCCTATTTAGATTTTATACATGAAATATTTCCACCCAATACGATGGCGTGTATACTTATATGGGGGCATAAGCAGACCGCATCAAAACATAGATCATCATAAATAATATACGGTATACATCCACTCCGGATGATCCATACGCAACAAGGTGATGTGCTTTCTCGTCTCTCTCTTCCTATTCTTTATGAGAGGAGAAAATTGCACATGTAATAAAACTCAATTGTATATTTCATTCGGAGGACTACAATAAACCCAAAACAAGCAGTAAATAAGCTTTTCAAAAAGCTGATTACGAAAGCAATTTATTGCCAAGTCTAGGACTGTGTTAAAGCAGCAGCAGGGTTTGGAAAGTATAGGGGCCCACATTCCAAATCTTCTCTCCCTCAAGCTCTTTGCTCGCCATGTCATTAGCTGGGCTGCTGGGTGAGGAGCCAATCTGATCAACTTATTTTTGTCTATAATGATCCAGCTCGCACAGCAAACGGTAAAAAGGCGATTGAGGTCATCCTTACATCTATTATGTGGGTAAACTCCGCAACGTATCTCCACAGACATGGCTGCAATGTCATTTAAATCTTTAGATCAAATTGACTCATTCATTAAAAGTATGAGATTATTCACAACCCAAACGGACTTTTCTGGCATTTATATCTGAGAACTGCTTTATTATAGAGGTATTCTTGCTGATTATACTCTACCGTACAGCATCCTTCTGCAGAATCCGATGAAAAGTACTCTTGTACTTGTTAATTTAATTTAATTTAATACTTTTTTGGCCATAGCAGTGATTGATTTGAAGCTCAGACACTGTGGCTGTCAAGATGCAAATATTTCCTATGTCCCAAGGCTGAAAGGCACTCCTGCCCGTGAGAGACCTGCTACTCTTTAACACCATTGTGCTACCACAAGTGTCTTTACAGGTCCAACAAATCCAACAGCCTGCGATGTCACTTTCATTTCGTTTTTCTTCTGGATTTTGTTTGATCTCTATCAGGGTGTGGCTTTTCCCTAACTGAAGTTTCATGCATATTATGTGTGAGGTTTTTCTTTTCTTTTTATTGAACCACAACTACTAACTACTAGTAAATGTGGGTCACACAACCCCTAAAAAAAATTAGGTGTGTGTGGGTGTGTCGGTGGTCTACATCTGTGCTTCACAGGTTAATTCAAATATGCTTGGGATATCACTCGTTATTACAATTGGGGAAGTGAGCATCAATCCCTGCTGAAATGGATCAAAAAAGTGGTATATGGCTGCAGTAAATTAAGGCCTACTCTGTGTCTGAGTTAGAATGGTGCTAACCATATAATATAATCTCAGTGATAACTAATTAAGAATGGAGATTTGTCACAAACAATACATATACTTATCACGTTTCTGTGGTGCTTTCGTTTGCAAACAATGATGAAGCAGAAGCAATAATGTGAAAAATACTTTGAGGTTTCAGTTTGCAGCATAGTATTGTATGTATCTTAAATGAGCTCCAAAATTAGGTGGCAAAAAGTAAAAAGTCTGCATAATATTTTTTGAATATAAATGGAGGCACTGATGGCACAGGAGAAAATGTTATGTGGGGATTATTCACAGTTATATAATGTTAGTAAGAAAACCGGGCGCTTCTCATTTTGGTCACTTATCCCTCATTGTAAAGGTCTGTATATTTCATTGCTGGTGCAGCAGCTTAGGGGATACATTTCAAAGCAGCAAATAAAAACTGGCTAAACTGTATCTTAAATGAGCTCCAAAATTAGGTGGCAAAAAGTAAAAAGTCTGCATAATATTTTTTGAATATAAATGGAGGCACTGATGGCACAGGAGAAAATGTTATGTGGGGATTATTCACAGTTATATAATGTTAGTAAGAAAACCGGGCGCTTCTCATTTTGGTCACTTATCCCTCATTGTAAAGGTCTGTATATTTCATTGCTGGTGCAGCAGCTTAGGGGATACATTTCAAAGCAGCAAATAAAAACTGGCTAAACTTCCAAAATTAGCACTTCAAAGTCGAACATGATTTGCAGCGAGGGAAGGGGTGGAAGCAGTGTGACTGTGAAAGTGCATTTGTAAAAGCCTGTGTGTGTTTGTGTGTGTGTGTGTGTGTGTGTGTGTGTGGTGGGGCTGATGTACGGAGTTCAGCATTAGGCCTTAGAACCAATTTCTAGGCAAATTGGTTTCATTTAAGAATGAGATGACAGAGTAAGCAAACCTCTTTCAGGGCAAGTTCATGCATCTGTAGCCATTTATTTCAGTTTTATATGCATTTCTCTGCCCAGGCCGTTTGTAGGTAGAATATGCATAATCTTAGCCATGGGCACTGCACTGTAGTTAACGTGTTCACATTTACCTGTTATTACCATGAAGTTAAATAGTTTCTTCCCTTTGATTGCATTCTGTCACAAAGAGCTTGAGCAGTGATTTAGTGTTTTGTTTTCTGCACAGTATTCCTTCCAGCACTGTTGTGGAAACGGTGCTAATCAAAGCCACACGCAACTAATTGCCCTCACCAGTCAAATGCACATAGCCCGGGCAGCCTATTAGCCATCAATGGAACGTATGCCGGCATTTTTGATTGAGCGTGAAAATCAATTTATTTTTAAGGAGAAGAATAGTCACTGGGACGTATATGTTCTCCCTTGTCTGCAAGGGTTTACTTCCTCAGTGCACATGCATACTGGGGAGGCTCTAAATTAGGTTGAATGGTTTGTCTCTGTACATTGGCCCTGTGATAGGCCGGCAACCTGTGTACTCTCCCAAAGTCAGCTGGGATTGGCTCCAGGAACCTACACGACGCCCAAGGGACAAAGGTCACTTCACCACAGTTAGCAGCTCAGCATCTCAGCTAGCAGCTTTTATTTTCATTTATTCAAAGGCACTGCATTCACCGCATTTCACAATAAAAGGTACAGCTGTATCTCTTGAGGCTGCAGGGTCGCAGGTTTCTGTATTTGCTCCACTCGAAAAAGCTGTTGTAATTAATGAACACTAATTGTTTAGTCCTGCAATATAAGACAGCTCAAATGGTTTATGTGTAAGTTAGAAAAAAGTCATTAAATGAGGTCCCTTACTTAGATTGAGACATATTTAATGTCCTTCTCTTAATACTGATTCCTAATACTGATACTGACCGGAAAACTTTTATTGGAGCATTTATTTTGGTTTAAGTTTTGTAGAATAATTGACCTAATGTTTTGGCTGATAATTGGGTTGTTTCATGACAATACAATTGTGCACTATCTCAAAATAAAGGTCCCATAACGACCCACTTGGTGAATGATCATCATTGGAATACTGCACTAGTTAGTTAGCCATGCTTTCTTGAATTGTTATAATATGATCTTTTTTACCTGTAAAAGGGAGGCATTTCCTATGTACGAAAGCGCCATCCTGACAGGAGGGCTGCTTATTGTGGGATGGAAATAAGCGTCCCGAAATGTTGGACAGATAACGATAACAAATTTCCCACATGGAAATAATGAGGTTGATTCCTCGCCAAGAGTTGGACACTGCACTAATTTGGAAAATACACTGGCAGAAGGTTATTTTGAATATTACCTGCAGTAATGAAAATGCATAACCTAGCTAATAATACCTTCTCTCTAAAAAAAAAAAGAAAAAAAAACTCATCCATAAAACGATATTAATTATAGGCAGAGCTGTTGCGATGGGGATGGATGCAAAGTGAAATGCGGAATCACTGGTTTCACCTAGAGTTTTGGCAGCCTCGCCTCAAATCTGCCCTGCTTGTGGTTTTTATTCTATGTGCAACCCTTTACGACCGCACTCCGCTGACAGCTGTCCCTATGTCAATATGAATGTCTGTCAGGAGAGATTATACGTCACATGAATCGAGGCAGATAATGAGCAATAGGGAAGGGCACTTTTTAACACCCCCTCGTGTGCAACATATGACACGAGCCAAGCTAATTAAGCAGATGCCGTAATGCAGTAATCAGGAACACAGAGGAGGTTGGAGAATTCACAAACTTGAGTCATAACAGCAACAACATTTGGTGCTTAAGAACTTCCCCCACCAACACAGGCAGATGGGGATGCCAGGCTGCAGTGAATGCGGACGTGTGCGAGCACGCCTGTGTGTGTGTCACGGGCTGGAACTTTGGGCGAGCGTGTATGTCTGTGTACGAGCCGTGTCCGTTTTGAGTCAGACCACAGTTTTATTGTATGGTTTGGATTAAAATGTGCTTTGTGGGCATGTACACTTGTATAACCAATCCTGAACGTATCCGTGCATGTGTGTGCATGATAGGACACACACAAGTCTGGATGTGTGTGTGTGTGTGTGTGTGTGTGTGTGTGTGTGTGTGTGTGTGTGTGAATTTACAACTAGGGACAGTGTTACCTGGAGAGGTGTTTTCCTCATTATTTTTAGCAGAAAATGAGTAATCAGCCATATTGCATGGAGCCTGATTGTTTCCCTCCGTAAATCAATCCAGGAATTGCAATTAAAATGTTCTCTTATGTGGTATAATTGATGTCTACCTAATCCTTTATTTGCACACCTGCCGGTGAGTCTGAATTTTTAATGAATTTCTAATTAATGCTCTTTGCACTCTTGATTTATGTGTTAGCAAATTATATTGCTGTTCTGTGTCCTGCTGCTATGAAAATGCCTACGGTATGTCACACCTGGGTTGAAATCTGAATGAGAGTTTGACTGCTTCCTCCAAAAAGGAAGAAGGGCATTGTGTGAAATAATCATTTATTATGCCGCACTGGAGGCTAGGTAAATGAAATGTTTGGAGGCTGAGAGCTAGAGCCTGACAGATTTTAAGGGGTAAAAAAAAAAAAATCCCACATTAATATAAATATGAGCCAATCAATGAAAAAAAAAAAATATATATATATATACATATAGTGTTTGTTTTTGAAGATTGTGCTGCTTCATTTGTGCCCCTTGCATTAGCAGTTATTTATTTACCTGTGCATTACATACTACACTCTGCACTAGTGTAAGGGCATCATACAGTTTTTCCGGGATAATTATAACATCCTGCTAAATCAAAGCTAGTGACGTAAGACGACCGACTGCATGCGTGTTTGGCTTTCTGGGTCTAACATGTCAAATATGACATCTGGTAACATGTGATGTCATTGCAGCAGAGTGAAAAGAAAGGCAAGAGGCCCCTGTCTAGACTGATCTACGGGATATTATCCTGAAACTCAACTCGGATAAAATGGATGATGATCTAAGAGTGCTTAATTTTTATGAGCGGGACCCATTTGTATTCTGCTTAGGTTTTTGGCTGAGGAAAAATATTGTCTTTAAAAGTATGATGTTTGCTCTCTATAATTAGGTGCCATTGTTTCTTGCCAAGTCTTGCTACCGGCAATGACAGCAGCGTTGAGGTTTCAATATGTCAGAATTCATTTAAATGTCTGTTAAATCCTAAGCAAAAGAAGCCATCGTTATAGTAGCCCTGACCTCGCTTTAATATATATATATATATATATATATATATATCTCGAGAGAGTCTTCTGAGAAAAGTCTGTTAATACAGCTGTGCACCTTTTTTTCACTGATGAGTTTGAATGAGCATTTATTTTGTCACTCATTTATTTGTTGTTGCATTTCATTTCGAGACCCATTCACTCTCTCACTCCCTCATAATGAGATGGTAATTAGAGAAGCATGAATCACACAGGGCTACTCGGCTCCGCACACACTCCCTTTCATTACACCTGCACGCTCACAACAACACAGTTTGGAGAAGCATTCTTTTATTCCAAATAAAATCTTATTTTGTTCATTTTAAACGGCATTCCTAATTCCATCAGAACTCTGCAAAATGTGATAAAACCCGCAAGGCTTTTTTTTTTTTTTTATACCACTGCAGTTATTGGAGACATGATGACACGTCAACACATGGGCCAGCCTCCAACAACTTTGGTTTTGGTACAAGAGAAAAAAAACTCACTATGAACATTTAAGAATCTTTAATTCACACTAGTAATAAAATTGCATTACATTTGATAAAATAAATGTTCCAGTTTATATATACAGAGAAAACAGACTGTACATACCCTCCAATTAACCATTTCTAAAAGGAGAAGAAAGCAAACCTGAAATAAATTTCACAAAACATACAAGCAATACAGTGCTCAGCTAAGCAGGCACAACTGTACATCAACATTTGTAACTGCTCAGTGTTGGGGTGTGGGAGGGGCAAAAAGTTGAACATTTACAATAGAGTCCTTAGGGACTGATAAAGGGGTCTTAAAAAGTATTGCAGGCAAGCAGACAGACGCTTGTCTTTTTTTTTTTTTTTTCCCAAGTGCGGCAGAACATCCATCTCGTGTGTAAAGTGTGGAGCTGATTGTTGCTGCCACCGGGTTCCCACTATTGAACCTGTGTCTCAAAGCTGCCGTTCAGCTGGCCCTCCTCATAGTCCATTTGACACAAAATCATGTTGTTTTTAAGGAAAAACTTGTCCCCCACGCAAAACCTGTTGCCAGAGGAAAAGAAAACAAACAAAGGCGTGTCGTCGTTAAAAGCACAAAGGTGATTGCGTTATGACAAAGTGGTGTGTGTGTGTGTGTGTGTGTGTGTGTGAGAGACTGTCGACTGGGCTGTCTCCCCTCGGCTCTGCTCTGGCAATGAAAATGTTGCGTTTTAGCTCAGCAGGTAAGGATGATTGATGATTGCGCACATTTGGCACAAGATGTTTTGCCTAACGCACGCCGACAATAAGCCTCGTCGGATTCAAAGCCGCTTTTGATGGGCATCATAAATGTGCGAGGCTTCAAACAGAAGCTGACTTAAAAAAAAAAAAAAAAAAGAAAAAGACCCTATCTCTTCAAAGCAGAGCACACACTAGCACTGGTGCACACTGAAAGCCAGGTCGACTTTCTTCGGCCCTGGCAGCGCACGAAATTCCCGACGGAACTCTTGCCACGGGGTTAGCTTTTAAACGCCAGTTTGCTTCCAGTGCCTGAGAATGTTATTATTTTTTTCTCTAAATTTGCGTTTAGCCGCCGAGGTGAAAATGACGCGTAGCAGCCGGCCCCGCTGATGTTCCTCTATGTGTGGCCCGTTTGTTGGTATGACATAGTGGTGGCAGCTAATGTGACTGAAGGGAAGTGAAGATAAGAATAGAGTCGAGCACAGCCCCGGCCTTATTAATGCGCCGGGGTAGTAAAACAGTCACGGCCGTGGCAGTACCGTGCCGGATGAGGCCTGGCTTCATGCCTGCCAGCTGAGCAGAGAGAGACTGCGGGCCATAATTCCCTTACAGCAGGTGTTCACTATGGTAACTGAGTCTGGCCCGCGGAAGGTTAATGGGCTTGTGGTGTGTGGAAGAACAGGGTCACGGCACCTCTGACAAGCATGCAAAGGACGTTCTGCTCCCCGAGTGGTGCCATTACTGACTGGGGGGGGGGGGGGGGGGCAGGAGCAATATTTGGAAATGTCATTTTCTATGTACATCATGCCAAGGGGCCTCTGCCTGTTTCAGGATAGTTTCTATCACTATGGTAAAAGAAAGAAGAAAGAAAAACACACCATCAAACCCCTTTGTAGTGCCGTTCTCCCCTATTCCGCAGCAACCCTCTGGAGGTCATTATTTGTGTTGCTCCTCTACCTCATAAGAGCTCATTTGATGTCCCTCGTGGCCTAAAATGTACTTATCTACGCTCCTATTTAAGATGTACAAATATGGCCCCAAACAAGGATAAATTGCTGGTAGTGTGTCGCAATAATGCAAAATTGTGCAGCAACCTTTATTCTTTAACCTTTATGCAAACACGCAAAACTTGCAAAAAATGAGCAATAAGATTGAAATAAATCTTTTGCACCAGAGAGATTTTTCAACAACTCCTAACATTGAAGCCATTGGCATTTTCAACGCACGCATTTTTGTTTTAGGGGCATATTTTATTGTGCAGTTATGATCAACCCCCCCCCCCCCCCCCCCCCTCCCCCCCCCCCCCCCCCGCCCCTCCTCCCTTCTTACCTCTGGTTACAAAGCTGACAGGCGAAACAGTCCAAATGGTAAACATTATCTCTGGCTCTCATCACCATTTCAAAGGCTGGGATCAGTTTACTGCAGGCTGCACAGTTCCCCGTCGTACCGAAGAGCCTGGAAGACAGAGAGTGCAGAGACACAGATTAACCCACCTTCCCTTTTTACCTTGCGCAATAAAAAAAGCAAACGCCAAACAAAAAAAAAACAAAAAAAAAGGTACCGACAGCGAGAACAATGGCAGGAAAACGCCGCAATGGATGGGGAAGCGAGACAAAATGGAAATACACCGAATTGAATCTTGCTTGGCACCCACTTGGTGTTTTTTCTTAATGAGAGTTACACACATAGATCTTAATTCTTGACTAATGATCCAATTAAAAATGATCACATGGGTTTAATCTGCTTCTTCAAAGAATTCCCCCCTTTGCACATTGCAAAGGCAATGAAAACAGGTCTGAGGAAAAGCATTCGTGCGGTCAAAAGTTTCTGCCTTTCAAAACTCAAATATCTAATGCCAACTTTATGTCCAACCAAAGTCAGCTGGATTTTTTTTTATTCTGTAATTAAGTACTGTAATGTTGTCATGAGTCTAAAAATACTTTTTGGTTAAATTGACCATGCTCGATCCCCTATTTCTCCTCCACATTTCTCCATTTTCATTCAAAAAGGAGCCAATGAAGTGAGACGTAACCTTCTAAAGTGAACTACATGTTTAACACTGACCAGAATTCGAACGCCCTATTGTTTAGGCTGATGAGGTGAGAGCTAGAAAGGTCGCACGCGGAGCGAGGAGGCACTGGTTTAAATCTGCTCTCCGCTCAGAACCCGAGAACCTCAAATTCTTTTGCCGGCCAGATTTACATTTTCATTTTCCGAGCCCCTGCCCCTTATGTTTAATTTTGAGATTCCGAAGCGCAGATAGATTCATATATTCCGCAGCGGGGAAAAAGAACCGTTTCACAGCTTCGCAAGAGGGGACAAGGCAACGGCGCAGACTGCCGTTCCAACCGTATGTTAAACATTTTTGCCCAAACTTGTAGGGCTCAGACAGAGGAGTCGCCGCGTTGATATACCGCCTCGTTTATGCTATTCCCGTTCAGTTGCTTTCGCCTTGTTAAAGAAAACGTCTATCCAACAGCCATGCACCTAATTAGACGCCACTTCCCCGGAGGAGCGGGAGAGACCGAAGCAGAGGGAGAGAGGCTGTTATGTTCCATGAGTGGGATTCACAGGGTGTTAAACACAGACACTGTTATATCTGGTTACTGTTTTTGGGGAAAAAAAAAAAAAAAAACACAACTACATTTCCTCGTACAGTAGACACCTGCCACCCTCGGCACGCTGTCACACAGAGAGGTTGTTGTCGTTTATATAGAGACGCTTTAAAAAGGAGCTTTGCTTTGCCAAACATTTAAACAATGCTCGACGCATTCAGGGTCGACCCAGACGCTGACCCTACCATTCCGTTTCCAACATTTTCTATCATAAGGGGATCTCTGCAGTATCGCCAACCTTGTTCCCTTGTGAATATTTATTTATATATATATATATATATATACTGTATGGGTATATGTGTGTGTATATATATATATATATATATATATATATATATTTCTCTTCCCTTTTTGTTCAGTGTTGTCCAGCTGCCGACTTTTCGGTCAGACCCATAGCCTCACACCTCGTGTGTCATTATGACATTGGAGTGGCAGGCAATGCGCCGTGTTCCAACACACCTGCGCTCTCCTGTACCAAGAGTCACACGGCTATGACTTTTTTTTTTTTTTTTCGTGCTCGTGTGCCCAAGGCTTTAAATCAGATAATGGAGCCCTGTTCACTTACGGCACCAAGCTATAACAACTTGTAGGATTATTGTATCCCATCTCCATTATACCCTGCTGGGCTCTCACACGATTACACGTTACACCTAACACCCGTCTCGCTACTGACACTTAGTTGTACCTTTGGTCAAAGAGGCCCGACATGTTTTTCACCTTTCGGCCATATCTATAATCTCTACATACTAGTAATCCAAATATTGTAGTTCTAACCACTATTCTGCTTTATTTTGATTGAAGTTATTTTTTGGAGCAGAGAGCCGTTTACTTTTCTTGCAACCCCAGCTACTCTACGCACACAGAAATGTAACTCTAATAATCAAGCAAAAATACAGGGCATTTTGAGGACTGTTTACATTACTACTGAAAATATGAATATTACAATACTTTACTAATTGCTTCCAATGCTTATTTTCTATTTTTCAAATAAGCATTTAAATATCCCTTCCAGAAATTGCATAGATACATTCTCCTTGTATGCACGAGAGAGATATTTAAATTCAATTGTTCTGGTCGGTGTTCAAACATGGCACGCTTTGCAGCACCCAAACCGTTCCTTCGTCCTAAATGTGGATTACCTTTTTTTTGTCTGAATAGACTATTTTCTGCAGAATTCCCCCATATTGTTCTGACACATGTCCTGTATTGTAGGAGTGCAGCGGCTCGTTCACTTCAATTTCCCTAGTCATTTGGATTAAATAAATCAATATTCTCAATAGGGAAGTGAAAAAAAAAAAATCTAAGCTAGCTTTTTTTTTTTTTTTAACATTTCTATTTAAATATTATGAATGGTGAGTCTATGGAATATCGGAGGGTATTACTCCTAGCTTCAGTCCACCATGTTTTGTCGATCAATCTTCGGCATTATAGCAACATTTGCAGCACAAAAAGTCTATTTTAGAGAGATGCTTGTGTGGTTTATTTAAATGGTTTAGAGAGTTAGAGGGGTTGCCTTAGTTGGATTGGCCCCACTAACCAGTCGAGACATTCTGGTGTAGGTTTTTCTGAATGGGTTAATGTTGTATAAAGTACCAACCAGTTGATTAGGGTTGACTTTCATAGTACCTCCTACCAAGTAGGGCGGCGCCTACAAAAGTCGTACTAAATATTTTAATTATCGTTTCCCAAGTTATGATTTATTGTAGTTTAGCCTACTTCATCATCTGCAATATCTGCACTTTATTACTGGTTCGAGTGTGTGTGAACACTTTCGAACTGGTTTAATGTTTAGCCAAACTCTGGTTGGAGCACCACTTGGAGCATTTGGTCCTCCTGAGAGGAACATAATGAAACTCTCAGTCTTTCAGTCCACGCGGTGGTGGTAAGTCACCTCTAAGCCATTTTGGCAACCTCCAATAAACACTAGAAGGAGAGGGTTTAGTAGCTACACAATCAGAGGGACAACTGAGTGTGTTTTTATGAGAACCACTTATGTCGACTTTTCCCGGGTTCAGAATCAAAATGTTGGCATAATAGTTCAGCAAAGTGTATATCAAATGTGGTTTTACCTTTAGGACTTTCGGCGGACATAATATTCAGGAGCTTACGTATCCCTGCCTTATCCCTGCTTCCTACCGGCTGCAACGTGGAACACTGTACACATTAGACACCGAAGAGCTGTTATTTATCAGCGACATAACTTCATAGCTAAAGTGCTTTGTATGCTGATTTGGGTTTTCGGGAGTGGATATGGACGGCACCATCATAAAGAACCCATGCTCTCCTTCCTCTGTTATTGGGTTCTCACGATGGGTCTTTAGAGAAAAGAGGGCCGTCTTTAGATATTTCAACTGTCTGCTTTGCTGACGTCGAACCCCCGAAATCTCCGACAGCGCGTAGTCTGCCCCTCTGTATCGCCTCCCTCAGATTGCAGTGCGTCTCTTGAAGTTTTCCACCTGTTCTCTGAGCTCTTTGAGACATCCCTGCCTGCGCGGGCTTTGTCAAACTTCATAAAATGTAAAGCTGTTAATGCATGCATCGCATGTTACGCCCCGCCCCGACAATTGGGTCTCTCTGAATGTGTAAACCTCTCTGCTCTATCGTGCCCAGAGAGTAAGAGCAACTGTCGCAGAAAAGAGAGCAGTTCTTACATTTTTCTGTAGCAGTGAGGAAGGGACAGATTGGGAAACCGGTCACATCCAGATGGAGCTATCATCTTCCTGCTGCTATTTCACTCATTGGTGGAGGACTCCCAATCTTCGTTATCTTTAAAACATTTTCCTCTTCCATTTAATTATACTCCATTTTGATAAGTGGCTGACTATTATGTCCCCTCTAATAAAGGAAATGGATTCAATGATTTCTGGCTTCAAGTCCTGGTGATCACACCATGACTGGATTGTCGACGCTCTGGTACAGTCATAGGATCTCGGGCCTTGGACATAAAGGAAATGCCTAATTATCTATTATCCTGGTGTGTAATCAAAGAGTGTGGCCGAGTTGCT
Source organism: Colistium nudipinnis (assembly GCA_016785305.1). Classification (NCBI taxonomy): domain Eukaryota; kingdom Metazoa; phylum Chordata; class Actinopteri; order Pleuronectiformes; family Rhombosoleidae; genus Colistium; species Colistium nudipinnis. The sequence goes on from JAFBJU010000579.1 coordinate 170,608, forward strand.
AAAATAAACCCTCCTCATACAGGGAACTGCACATCAGAGAAATTAGACTCTGAACTTTTTGTTGGTGCAGTGCTTTGGAGGGCAGGGGAGGACATTGGCTGAGGTGTGCGTGCGTGCGTGCGTGCGTGTTGAAGTGTAGGATTCACGGAAAGCGTGAGTGCATTCAATAAGTTGCTAATGCCACTGAAGGACAATCACAGATGGAGCTCCTATAATAATTAATATTAGCATGGCAGGGTTCCAAATCCCGGGAAATAACCAAAGTGTGTTTGATCCACCGGCTTTCCTTTAATGAAGTGCGCGAGGCTAATTCAGTGCACGGATTTATCTTCGTTTCTGCATGTGAGGGGAGCCTTCGTTTTACGACACAGTAAGCAGGGATGCCTCACCTACTCTTTCGAAACTGCCTCTTCTCCCTTCGCAAGGCGAGTTTTTTTTTTTTTAATTCGTTCCATAATAGAATTCCTCTCAAGCATCTTTTGCTATTAAGTGCTCTGTATTGGTCGCAGGCTGAAAAGCAGGCGAGTGGGATGGATTTCATTTGGCAATCCGGGGCAACCGAGGAGCACAGAAAGCTCTCTGCGCCTCTTTCCTTTTCATTCTCGTTTTAGCATTTCTAACTCTCGAGCTCGTTCGTCTTGACGTCATTCTTTTTTCATCACCCCTCTGACCTCTGCATCGTACTGGTCCAGTAATGTGCCACGATGCCTTTCCCCTTCACTAGGAAAAGCTGGTACACTTAACTAGTTAGGCAACCGTGGCTTGTGGGTTTGAGGTCGCTGACCTTTAAAAGCGAATGTATTTTTAGCAAGGGAAATTCTGGGCTTAATCTTTTTTTATTTTTTATTTTTTTCCCCCGCTCTTGATCATTTGCCCATATGTCATTAGCTCATCTGCACCACGTGCCCCTTCTCAGGACAGCCCCAGATCTTAGAAGACCTCGCACTGCATCTTAAAAGCATTAACTGTGGGTGGGAACTGATGAATGGTAATTGCCTATCTCAACGTTACATCCCTAAGCACCTCTCAAGTGGGCCGGGGGCTTCTTCCAGGTCACAGGAAGAGCTGACATTAGAGTGAAATGGAGAGCCACGAGTGAGGTCGTATGCCATCCAAGTTGATCCGGTTTCCCTTCCTTTGGCTTTTTCCAGTGATTTGAAAACGCGCTCCATTCCTTTTCTCAACCGAGAATAATGTTGAAGCGTGGAGCACTAAGCGGGAAATACCGCGGAGGGAGCCGAGAGACGAGCAGGCAGGAGGGGCACGGAGGAAGGGGAAAGGGGGAGGACGGTGCAGGACAGGGAGGGGTCCAGGGCACCAGCATCCCTAAGTCTTCCCCAGGGGGATTCCCTCTCAGATAAATGTAAGAGCTCAATGGGAACGTGACTGGATGCCCAGGAAAAATGGTCATGTTTAATTTAACAAGCAGATGGCAGGGGCATCTGACAGAGGGGGGAGACCGGGCCCGAGACGCTGGTGAAGCAACAAGCCTGCCTGGAGGTTTCTCGCAGCATACAGCTCTGGTACGACCGAGAGACGGTCTCCTCTGCGACAGAGGCCCCCTGCCCTCATGTAAACACAGATGAAAAGATACAAAATAGGAAGAAGAACAAACGTGGGGTGTAACCGTAGCTCAATGGTCATACGTCTTGTCTGTTGTCTTGTGTGTGTGTGTGTGTTTTTTTGCGCGTGTGTATGCGTGCGCAGTTAGTGAGCACAATTGATAATGGGAGTTTGACAACGTATTTATTAATGAGAAGTATGCTTATATGAAAGATTAAAAAAAAAAAAAACTATCAGCAGTCTTTCGCTGATGCTGGATTATATATACTGTGAAAATAATCTATTGTAAATGACAGACAATGTAACCCACTGCTTATAATATATATTAAGAGTCTGATAATGCATTTTGTATTGACGGCATGATTCATTTTAATCATAGCACAGGATTTTTAAAATATATTTTTTTAAATCGACTAAAATCATAATATAATAATATCATGTATTTGTAGATTATAAATAAGCATGGGTCCCCCCAAAAAAGAACCCTACAATTTCCTTTTATTCCTTATTTATTACCTTCTGCTATATGTACGCTAAAAGGGCTTGCTTTACAATGTAATGACAGCATTACATATTAAGATTTACTTTGAAAGCATTGAGCAATCTGCACGACTTATTATTTAATATTCTTATTTAAATTCCTGGAGTCACCGGAATCACGCACTGAGAGACCAACGGTAAACGTGACTAGGATGAAAAAAATAAAAATAAAACCAAACAAAAACCCTCTGTGACCCTTTCGTGCCACAGCTGTTTAAGTGGCATGGCTTTGTGTGTGCGTGTGTTTGTGTGTGTGTTGTAAATGGAGAAAGGTGACGGTGTGTCGTTCTTGCCTCAGGTAGTCCCTGCGACAGAGGATGAGGTTGGCTTTCGTGTAGAGGGTGGAGCCCACCTCCCCCAGGCGGCAGTCGCAGCACGCACATTTGAGACAGTCCTCGTGCCAGTATTTGTCCAGGGCCTTGAGCAGGTAGCGGTCTTTAATCTTGCGATTGCAGCCGGCACACCCCTTCTGTTTCCCTTTGGGCTGGACGGAGAGCATCGGCACACCTGTAGTGATAAGGAGACAAACAGCCACGCGTGATTTACGGCCCGGGAACACGAGTGACTTTTCATGTTCTCTTTCCGATAAGCCGGCTGCTTCTCGAGGCGTCCGAACCCGGTCTCGCGCGTGGCCGGCACACTGCCTGCCTGCTTCATATGCATTAAAAGAAAACACTCTTCCATGTAGATAGGCACACGGGTCACATTGGTCCACAAAGCCCTCACTTACTCGTTCCACTGGAACATGCTGTAATACCAAAGTTACATGATCACTTACAACAGGCTACAGAGCAAGGGGCATGAGCGGCACAATGCTTATTTTCTGCTTTCAGTGGTATTTACAGCAAGCTGTGTTGTGCGTTAGTTACCTACCATTTCATCAAAGCCCATTTCACTCATCTGTCCGCAGCTGTAAAAGCTCCTCATGGGCTTTGTTTGGTATAGATTAACATTAACCTTTTAAAAAGCCTCTGACCACAAAAACGTTGCTACCAGACCCCAGTGAGATATGTTATGGCCTAAGTGCCTTTTAGCATACACTCACGCGCTGTGTTCCATACACGCACACACCGGGACCCACGCTGATTCACGCACACACACGTGCGCGCACAAACCACAGACATACACGCGCGCGCGCGCACACACACACACACACACACACACACAAAGTGTTCCCTACTCAGAGCATTACAGCCTTTCCTCCTTTTACACTTATCTGTACTCATGTGTCTGCAACGAGCGAGCCTAAGTTACCAAACTCGCAAATTGCCCTGCTGTCACGCAGGTCCCCTTTAAGTGCGCCTTTTAGCCTCCTAAAGGACAAATAAAGTCCATTTAATAACTGCACTAAACACTAATAGTCTATGTGTGGTTGACATTTGTGTTTGGACTAAAAGCCCCCCTCAGGCCACTGCTGGTACGGAGGCAGGGGTGCGCAGCTCCCCTCTGTAGCACTAACAGGTCTGCCACAGCTGAAAGCACAAGACAACAGCTCTTAAGACACTCTCTCACACACTGAGCTATTGATCTGTCTAAAAGAACACACAGTGGACGCCACTTGCCACTCTACTTTCAAAACACATTTCTCCCTCTCTCTCTCTCTCTCTCTAAAAAAGACTGGACACCGCATCGCAGGGGGTTAGGCCAGCGTGGCCCTCTAAATTGGCCTCTTTGAAACACGCGTTGCTCCCGAGATATATATTTGAAATGCCAGTGTTTGACTCTTGCACTTTAGACCTATGCATGGGTGCATTTAGCCAGGACGAAGGTTTTTTTTGTGTTTTCCGTTACTTTAGCGGTCGGCACAATGGCAACGGCGTAATGATAAGTGCCAATGGGGTCATTTTGTAGTCAGATCTGCTGTTTGAGTGTTACTTCTGTGGTTCGCTCCGTGATAAACACAACCTCAGCTGATAACAAGGCACCGCTCCGCTCGCTGCCGCTGTTATTCTCGGCTAAGCCTGTCAAGTTTGTTCTCTTTCACGAAAAACCTTATAGCAATTTTCAAAGGACTGCCTTTGGAATAGAAAATCATATTTTCTGTGTCTCGCACATGAGCTGGCTTGCGCGTCGAACACACTTTAGTACTTGTAGTATTGGATCCAGATTTGCCCTGCAAATTTTTGGCCATCCACATATCAATAATACCGTGAATGTTCTAATAATTAGCATTTCCCCCTTTTTTTTTTAAGAAAAAAAAAGAGGTTAAAGAAATAGGAGAGCTTGTTAGTCAAATTTATGGCTTTAGTTCATATGTCAGTAAGTGCTCCGGTGGCGTTGAGCCGTCTTATTTCTTTATCAGAAGTGGAAAGGAGAGGCTAATTGGTCCGGTGCCGGTGATGGGAGCCATCAATTAGTGCTCCGCCTGCCCTCCAGCTCCCTCACCTACCTCCCCACTCAAAAAAGGACCCTTGAAGCCGGCACATTAGGATCACAAAACCTGCTATAAATACCAATGTTCGGTTTAAATGAAGCTAAAAAGCTTCAAATTCAAGGCACACTGGATAAGGGCGGACTCTTCTACCTGCATTTCATGGCTTGTTAGGGGAGCTCTCTGCAGGTATGCCAACAGTGCTTGCCTGACAGGTTTCCACAGAACTAAAAACAGTCCTAATGAGGAGAGAGAAAATGCCTCTGTGTGTGTGTGTGTGTGTGTGTGTGTGTGTGTGTCTGTGTGTGTGTGTGTAAGTGTGTGTGCTTTAGTACTTGTGGAAAGGATGAGAAAGCAGTTGCTGCAATCCCACAAAAATCTTTAATTTGCCTTTTATGACACCTAATTAGTTATTCTACTCAAAATCTTTGCTTTATATAAGTGAACTAATTATCTTAAAAAAGGTCATTCCTCCAGCTTCGGAGAACTACTCGGAAATGGATGAGACCACCACCCGCCACACGTTCCTTAAACATGTCATGTCTGTGTTTGACGTCACGTTTGAGAAGGCCAAAGCCTGCCCTATACTGGTATTACTTGCTGCTCACCCCTCTGTTTGAGGCATGTTAAAAGCCATGCTCTGCATCATTAAAGTGATGACACTCTGTGTCTGAGTAGGACTTTGTCATGCCCCCGTCTTCATGCATAGGTGCCGGCCCCTCAGGCCGCACTATGCGAGATGTCTCAATGCAGGAATGGCTGAATGTCTACCAGGGTCCATGTCGCAGCCTCTGGAATGCAGCTTTAGTAATAGTGTAGCGAGCACTAGTTCAACCCCTACTAAACAAAGAGCAAGAAAAACAACAACAAAACAAAACCAGCGTAAACGAAATCTCTTATCAATCCGCCTAGTGCCACGAGACAAATTTCCTGCACCTGTCGCCACTCTGGGCGCTCAGGGAAACCGCGACGCCGAACCGACCCTCCCATGCGCGCCACCTCCCAGGAAGAAGAGCCACCTTATGAGAGGAAGCAGCAGACTCGGAGGCAGCCTCCACTTAATCCAATCCATTTAACAGATACAAGTGCCACTGACCTTCCAGTGTCATTTGATGTCATCAAAAGCAGGCCTCCCCACATCACGATTCATTCTCCAACAAGGGATGCATTTTACCCCTCAAAGTGGAGAGGCAGCACTTGCCCTGCCAAATACCCTTCCTGAGATGGAATTTAATTTGCCATTAGTACGGCGCGCAAAGGCCCTGTCATCTCTCCCTTCTTCCATCCATCTACTTTCTTTAAGATTGTATCTTTCAAGAATATGTACAGTTAGTTTTTTTTTTCTCGGCCCAAGCAGTCTGTCAGAGCATGTATTTTCCATTATAGAGATAGCATCCGATTTCCATGTTACCCCATTTAGACTTCCGTTTTTACAGCTATCAAAGGAATCACATCAGTCCGCTAACCTTTTTGATATATTAAAGGTTTTAAAGGAAAATTCACTGTTTGTAGCACTCAAGGAGAGAGTTAGAAAAAAAAAAATACAATTATCCCATAGACCTACATTACCTCAGAGCGGACAGGGATGCTTTTTCACTATCTATAGGACCCGTATACCAATATAAATACACAGCACATTTTATACAAACAACAGTTTTGTATAAAGCTGCAACTAACTTTTTTTTTTGTTAAAGGATGAGAGGGGAATCTCTCTCTAAAAAATCATGTTGTCTAGTAGGTGTACTACTAGATACTGAAGATACTAGGACCTGGATAACTGAGAACCTTCACAGACATCATTGATAAGTCCAACTTATTCTCTCGATTATTCTTCTTATTTCCAAATATCATAAGCAAAACAATTATCTTTTTAAATACCTTGTTTAATTAAGCCAACACTGCAAAACCCAGATAACGAGGCAAACACTAGCTTTAAATAATATTATATGAGAAGCCAGAAGTATTACATATTTGCTTAAAAAGCGACAAAGATGATCCATAGGCCATCACAGTTATGTGGTTTTTCAGTCAGTTTGCTGTCAATCGACTTTTTCAATGTTCTGCCACTTGTTGCGGTTCTATGCATCACAAAGTGGAAGACTAAAGTTCGCCTGTTTAGTGCAACGGACTGGTTAAAACCAGTCCATGTTCAATTTGCAATAACGTAAGAAAATGAAGCAAAACCTGAAAAAGTAGCGGCAAAGGTTTTATCCATGAAAGTGTGGATGCTGATCGGCCGATCGATATATCGCCATTTCCATTCTTGCGCTACTTCACGACCATACACATGAGCGCGACGGAACAGCTGCCCTTCCAGTCACTCGACCTTAAAGTGACAGTTACATCTGATTCTGTGTTTGGTGAAATGTCTTTTGATCAATTAAAAGCACCGAAGCCATGGTGTGATGTGGACTTTGTTAGTTCACGGGGAGGTAAAGGATCTTGAAGAGAAACACTTAGTCTTCCTGACACATGGGGGGGAGGGAGGGGGGGGGGGGCTGGGCTTTCTAGGAGGTGGAAGCTGGCCCTGGGTGGGCCTCCTCCTCCCAGGGGCCCCTATAATTCCAGCCCCAGCTGCAACAAATAAGAGTGTTAGCCACCAGCGGGGTGGATACACCGTCTGGGATGCCACCTCACCAAACGATTGCATTTAGCTGGAACGAGTGCGTTTGCCATCATCGTCTCTTTATTCAAAGCAGTCCTGCACAAGATATCAACAAGACATTAATGCCCTACTGTGAATCTATAAACCGCTGAATGAAGTTACGAAATATTTTTTTTTACAAATTACGTATTGTATTAGATTATATTATATTAGATTAGATTATGGAAGAAATGGGCAACTTATAACATTGTACCAGATCTAAAATGACTGTGTCTCACCAAGTCTAAGTTTAGAAACTACAGGGGCCGATTTAACACCCTGCTGTTTTTTGCCACCACAGTAAACGCTGTGGCCATGGCAATCCCAAATAAAATTTGACCCTGGTCCAAGGTGTCAGCCACCGTGGTTAATAGAGATCTCATGCAGATGTCTTGCCATTGTGTGCATGAATCAGCCTCTTTCATTCGGCATCCGTCATTGCAGTAATTGAGCCCATAGACAAGTTTCACTGTTGCCAAGGCAAAACACGAGACATCTGGTAATAATATCAGCTGGAATACACCAACGCCAGTTGGAAGCAGGCGGAGGAGTGTATTCTGATAGATAAGCAATATAAAGGCCGCTGTCTCGTTCATGTTCTCGTCTTTGGTTGGCGCGTAAACAAGGGGCAACACACAGACACGCACTCCCTCTCTCAAATTAGGGAGCTTCTTACGAGGCCCAAGTCTATATTATATTTCAAACTGTGTTGTGTTTTTTTTTTTTGTTTTTTTTCCTTTCTTCTGTGAGAGGCTTCCACTGTTACTGTAAAACGTGCTACATTTCCAGATGGCCGCGTATGAATGCTGGGGTCTGTGAGGCGATAGCTGGGTCTGTGTGCATGCTCTGATTATGACATAATTAACACCCTCACTATTTGGGAGAGGGAGCAGACAGGGCTGGCGCGGACGAGGAGGGGGCTGTTCATTAACAAGATGCACTCTCTCAAAGTTTGCAGCTTGCTGCGGCTAATAAGCCCCGGCGAAACGGAGCTCAGCCGTCCCTTGCATTGACCCTGGCACTGCCCGGGATAAGGGAGGGTTTTGTCTCCTGGAATAATTGCTCTTTTCACATGTTACAAGTGTCCTGACCCCCGCGGTCGGCAGCCACTTTCCCTACCATAATTACTCCTGATCCGCTCCAAATGAGCCGGCCGCATTAGGGCTGCACTAACACTGGCCCAGCTTCAAGCGCGGCATGGGGAGTCTCAGCAGAGCGGCCTGGAACAGGGCTGCCTTTTCTCCCAGCCCACGGTCATTTCCATCACGTCAGAGGTGCATTTCTTACACTTGAAGTCAGCACGAAGGCCCTGGGCCCTATTCCGAGGCTTACAGAAGGCATTGTTAACTCCTGGCGCTCGCCACTCGCTGTGGTTTGGCTGCAGACTCCGTCCCAATTAACGGGAAAACTTCATTAGGCCGTTTTTTTTCCACACTTTTCAGCCCCCTATTATTTTTAATTTATTCACATGGGGTTAATTAAAAGAAATGTATCACAGCGATATGCAACAGCTTTCTAATTAAATTCATTGCTGCTTTTTTTTCTCTTTTTTTTCCCAAGACATGAAACTGGCAGAGTTTCCAAATTATTACAGGAGGAGACTTGTTCCAGCACTTGGTTGCTCAGTAGTAGGGGGAGATTAGAACTCAACTGCAAGGTAAACTGTCAACTGCAGAATCCACCGAGGGAGAGATGGTGCAAGAAAATGACTGAGGGAATAAGACGAAAGAGGAGGAGGAGGAGGAGGAGAAAAGACACCAACATTGACTGTTCCATCATGCAGGGTTACCCCGAATAAACCCTGGAAAGCTCGAAAAGAGGGAAGATTGCCAGAGTGTTGACAGAGCAAGGAAAGGATCTTGTATTTGAGCTAGCCAATCAAAAGTGGAGGGCATTGTTGGGCTTTGTTTGTTGTAGGTCTGAGGTTTTCAGCTCCTGAAACTCATTTTATTTTTTATTACAAGCTTTTGGTGACCGACAAGATGAATGCATCTTCGTCTCCTATCGTCACAGTCGTACAGAGTTTGCAATTGAGATTGAGTAATGGAAAAAAAAAAAAATCTGTCTATTCTCAAACTATGTACTTTTAAACTTTGATAGAAGAGGCAATCTTATCTGCCGCTTCAGGGTTCTCGGCAAAAAATCAAACCATTACAACTGTCGCCGACGCTTTCCACCATCCGGAACATAATAATGCTCTTAAAAACTCTTTTTAGTCCCCTTTTAAAAATGCATTTGGAGAGGGAATAAATGAAGCCCTCTAAAGTTTGTGTCACTCATGAGGTCAGGACGCGATGCACAAAATCCTCCCCACTCCCCAGCAATTACCGCGCACTTATTATTTCATAGTATATGCCAGGAGACAGGTGTGCCATTCAGGGTCCTCGGCGTGTCGAAAATGGAACGGGAAGAAGGAACACCACAGTGTGGTGCACTGTGGGAGGCTCTTTAATCTTGAATAATGCAAATTCCCCACAGGGTGCAGTTATTTGGCAGCGCGGGCCTCTAATGTCATCCAAGCACCTACGCCTACACCTGATGGGGTAAATAATGAGGGAGGTCGGTTGGGTGCACGGTGAAGAAAGAGGTCTTTATGAAGATTGGGTGCGATGCCATGTGGGATGGAACGCTAAGCTGTCTCCTTTAGTACAGCCCATCTCCAAGGCACGCAAGAGAGGAACACCGGCGATAACGCTGGCTGATGTTTGATTAGCAAGATGGCTTTCTTTTAATGAATTCCCTTTTAACACTTTTATATTACCGCATCATATAAAGACTGACCCCCGTTTCCTCGAGGAGCAATTCTTGTTACTGGCTAAAAATCAAATGGCAATTGGACTCGAGGCGACGGGTCAAAGGAAATTGGATTGGGGGGGGGGGAACTGTGAAACAAGTTTAAGTTAATGCTGCGTTTAGTGGCAATGTGTGTGCAGGGTGGCTGTCAACTGCGTCTGAATTCGCAGTTGCACACATCAGAGTTAAGCACTGATTCAGTCAATAACTTCAATATTCAAAACCTAATTTGCTAGACTTAAGTGCCTCCCCCATCCCCCCCCAAAAAAAACACTGGCTTTAAATAGCGATTTAAGATTTGATTTAGTGAAGGTCATCCAATAAGAGATTAGCTCTCAGCTAGTTAAATCTTATTTAAGAGATGGCACCCCGGGCTTTTTCTATTTACCAACACGATCGCTGTAATTTCTTCAGAGTGAAAGTGTGAAACCTCCCTCCTCGTTTTCCCTAGATCCTTTCAATAAAGAGCTGTTCTAAGGAGGACCTTTCCCTTTTTTTTTTTGTTTACATCAAGATGTGTCGCTTATGCGCGTATACGTAGCACATGCAAATGTGTATGTAGAAAGGAGGAATGGAATACTGGAACGACAAAATATCTGTTCATACTAAAGAGTAGAATACCATAGAGATGTCACAAGTATCGGTAGGTTCTACTAAGGTCATTTTGATCGCTCAACCTGCAGCAAAAGACTGAACGCGGCAATCACAATACAACCTACAGTGAAACAATCTAAAAGCCCCACTAGCAGCCCCCAGAGGCTGAGCTCCTCCTTACAGCCCGGCCCACCACCACCGTCATCCGCGGAACCACACACTCGCACGAGCCACTCCGAATAGAAATGAAAGCACGCTGAGAATGATCAGGGCTTTGGCCGATGGGAAATATGAGCAATAACAGGATTTCTTGTCGGCATTGTTCCATATGTACAGTATACGACACAGTAGCCAGTTCAGCTGACTTCTCTTAAAACTACAATTCTAAAGTCATTCGGTGTTGTGTTTCTGAACAGCACGTGTGAAAATGGCCACACGCTGCTCTTAGATGTGGTCCAGCTTTAAGAAGATGTATCACCACATGGAGTTCCCTCTATTTTCTCATTGCATGTATGTTGGTATTGGTGTGTGTGTATATATATATATATATGTATGTATATATATATATATATATATGTATGTATATGTATGTATATATATATGTATATGTATGTATATATATCTATATACATATATATCTATATATATTCTCGATTACAGAGCTTGTCCACCAGAGAGCATTGGCAATTTTATTAAGTCTCAAATGTATTTCTCTGTATCCTGGTTAAGTTTCTGAAGAAAAACCAAACACAGGAATCCATGTGAAGATTGTGTTTCTATTCAATATGTTTATGCTTACGAAACAAATCAATCAATCATATTAATTTTTTTATCATTACTATTTATTATTTATTGAGGGACCACTCAAACCAGACCTGTTTGATACTGAAGGAGAAATTGAACATTTGTGTGTTTAAGAAAGCATCAAGATACATCAAACAGATAAACAAACCACAATGTTGCAGGCAATAAAATACTTGTTATTTCTGCCACTTTTATATAACAGTGAGGACAATATCATGCACACATTAGTATACATGAAAGCATGCAGTTTGGATTTCTTAAGAGCCACATTCACCTCAATGGAATTCACATTCCATTGAGAATGTACCTGCATATGTTTCCTTAGAGTGTTAACAGGTTTTTTGTATTGCTGCAGGTACAGTATTATGTGCTTAAGTGAATATTGGCCTTTGTGCATCTTGGCATTTATTCTCAGCTGCTAGTCCGACTCACTGGATGTAGACTGGATCTAAGCCTGCTTTTGGAAATCTCAAGCACCAATATACTCCACCTCTTTTTTTGGCCTATTACCATTTCCAAAATCCCCTTCCCTCTGGGAAACGACAACAACAACAAAAAACTCCTGGGTTAGCACCCTACAAACTCAATAGAGTACTCTGACTTGGAAGTAACCAGCCACCCACCCCACCCCACCCCTGGACAATAAATTACAAGGCCACCATCGGTGCATTCTGGGCTTGGCGCCACCCAAGACGGTTGTGATTAGAGATTGGTTAAAGACATACAAACAAGCCAGAGTGTGACTTGTATAGCAAACTGCTAACGGGTCCAACCAGACCATTTTTTAGCACTGACAAAAAAAACTGTGGAGATCTGGCAATGAGAGACTTCCCATCTGGTGTTGAAACATAGGTGGTGCCATTGTAGTTTGGACACGTGAGCTTTACTACATGTCATTCCTCTTTCCTGTATCACCTGTCTTCTCCTATTAAGCCACTGATTAAATAATAAAAGGGAAAGCATAATTGAATTTACAGAGTAAATGAGAATGCCATCTAATCCCTTACGGAGAACACACAGTAGTAAAACAGGCGAATAAATACCTTTTATGAGATGATATAAAGATGTTACTTATCATACCTGCACACACACACACACGTGTGTATATATATATATATGTATGTATATATATATACATATACTGTATATATATGAGAAAGAGAGCGCCGTACAACCATGGACAAGATTATTCTGGTTTATTTTTTAAAAGTGGTAAAAAACAGTTTTTGTGTGTCACATCCACATTAGTCCTGTCCACGTCTACATTTGTCTCGGGTAAAGAGATAAGACGTTAGGTTTCTCCAAGGTTGTTTAAAGTACGATTCATCTCAACTTGTCAGCAATGTGCATTTTGTTTGTCATAGTAACCGTCGCACTGATGCGCTCGCCCTCGCAGCGTAACAGTTTCTTATTTGCTCGTAGAATTTTCAGTACGACATCTGTACCTGAGCAACCTTCACAACTCCTACAGGAATTCTTCTTGATGGTGAAAATAGTGTCAGACTTTGGATAACCCGATGAGGATTGTTGTTCTCCCTGTGATGCGTCTGGTCGCCAGACCTTTTTGTGAAATATTTGTACGATAACATGGCTATCATGTGGCCTCTGGCAATAATAAAAGAGATGCTCTTATAGCTCAAGAGTGCCTAATTGAGTTTATGCATCACACCGATGTGCGCAGTCATCCACATCCAAGGCAGGTTGGTGCGCTCGCCAACACGTGTCTCTTAAGTCTCAGTTCAGTCCCTTTGAATTTGGCGAAGATTATGGAAAATGATACACATCTTCCGCACTCATAGATGTGAAACGATCGGGACTGATAGAGATCTCGAGGTTTAGTGGTGACAGACGAAATTGTCTCCAATGAGAAGTTTGGCAAATGTAAGATGAGAAAGAGATTAGAGGGAATTAATCACTCGGCTGAAAATGGAATAAATGTCATTTTGTGTTATATTTTAGCCTCAGTTTAGCCAAAATGGAAAACATCAGATGCGGGCTACATGGATGGGTAAACAGGGTGGGCGCTTTTGATGTTATGCATATGTGTCAATGCAGAATAGAAGTGATCATCACACCCATACCGGGCAGAGGCATGCTGCTTGTTTTGATCATATTAAAAAGGACCTGTTATATGCAATAATTGTGTGCCAGTCCTTGTGACTATTTCAATCTCGCAACTTCTCCTCACAATTGTTTGAGACAGAACTTGGAAGAGGGCAGCCTAGGCGATGCAGGTGCCTGAAATTATAATTATAGGGGAAAAAAAAAGATTAGTGACGTAAGAAATACCAAAAGAAGCAATGTGTTTGCAAGAGCGGTTAGGGCCCAGAGCACAAAAACCAGACGTAATTTCAATATTTGAAATTGCCAACTTTAATTTTGAAGTCAGAGCAAACCAATAAGCTGCGAAAATAGCAAATATGCGGGAGCAAATTGCATTCCTTTGTAAAAGTGAAAAGACTTAAGGAACATATAAAAGTAATCTCCGACTGGAAATTAGAAATCAACCCTCAGAAACCAAATAACAGAAAAGAAATATTACTGTCCACTTTTGAAATCAATATAACATTGCTACAAGACAGTATTACCATGGTAACACCGGTAGAGAATGAAGCAATTCTTATTATTTCAAAATAAAAATCAGAGCCTGAAGCCCAAGTTTTATTACAGCTGCCGACAGATCACCAGTCTGTTTTCATCTGAAGAATTGCTTTACCGTCACATGCTTTATGAATGTACAAATTTGACTGGACAGGATGATAACAGGGTCATAAATTAACAAGCAAAGGTAACCAGAAATGTATCAGTAGCTGGGGGATTTTTTTTTTTTTTTTTTTGCCTCTGCTGGGGTCTGTAAAAGAGTGTACTGTGTTAATGTTCAGCAAAAATATGCCTTCAGTGTGGACCCTCTTTCTTCTCCTGCATGTGGAGGGGAGAAAATGGCTGAGTTGCTTTTTCCCCTCAAATTAGACGCAAATTGGAAGTAAAATGTTGACACAGAACATTTTGATACATGTATTGCCATTCAGGACTAACTCTGACCTGCATGTTGGGTCATTTCACCGAGCAGAGTGCCTGATGCCCCATTACTGCCGTACTCCGTGCTCTCAGCATCAATGCCTCACCATACAGACATTATGACTTGATGTCTGCATCATCTCAGGGGACTATGGTGATTAGTTCAAGCCGTGTGTGCGGACCTCTGACGGACAAGGTAGAAACAGACCAAATGAAACTCAGATGAGATGCAAGAAGAAGAAGATGAAAGCAAAGTCCAACAGAAACTTGAACGTCAATATTTTGAGTCTTACTATCCTGATGTTGTGGTAATTGATTTGTAACAGGCGGGTTTTCTCAATGGAGCTAGGACGATGGGGCACAGAGATTTTTGTTTTGGTCTTGCTTATGCAGCACATATTCTTGCGGACTTTTCTGAGATCAGTCATAGTTCAAAAACGGTCTGCCAAACAAGCGGCGCGTGATCGCAGCCTTTGTACACGACACCAGACACGTTGACGACCTGGCCGCACGTAAGCACGGAAATCCGAACACTGAAGTAGCACGCGCAAAAACACACACAGGTGTCATAGTGAATCAATCAGACAATAGCCATAGACAAACACTCATTTGGCCAACCCCGCCCCCCCCCCACCCCCCCCCCCCCCCCCCAAAAAAAAAAAAAAACATAAACTCACACCTCCCTCTCCACGCACACGTATATTTGTGCAGGCACTAAGTGGCTACATTAGACAAGAAGGTTGAATTGACAAGCCTATAACTTCAGAGCCAATAAACGCTAAGAGGCACCACAGTGTAAGAGACCAGATTCAAGCAGCTCTGTTGACAAGCCGGCCAAAATGCTGGAGCTGCTGGTCGGGCCCAGCAAATAAAGGGTGAAGCTTTTAGGCAATGAGCAGCAGGTGATCTCAGCTTTTCTGCAAGTCCTAATGTTCCTAAAAGCCACTCTCCCTGGTTCTGTAATTGGGCATCAGTAGTTAATGTAGTATTGACTGCATTACATGCTCCTGTGCATCCTTTCCCACTAATGCCATTTGCATCACCTTGTACATTTACCATATTGCTTAGCCAATAACTGTTAAAAGCAATCTGAATCATGAATCATATGGGGAACTTTTAGCTAGACAGACATCCAAAGGAGACAATTTACAGTTGAGTTAATTTGGGTACATTAGCGGCACAACATGGATTCAGCCAGACAGACCAATTTATGTCTCTGTCCCGATCCTTTTATTGGTTTTTCAGATGTGTAAGTGAAAGGATGCTCTGCTAAGAGATATGAAATATCCATTTTCAAACATAAATAATGGCTAACAAATGCATCCGTCACTTTGAGAGGGCGGAGGGAGCCCCGGCTAAACTCCAAATGTGCAAATGTGAAATATAAATTACTTCAAAATGGGTTTCAGGGTTGTCAGCAGGTGGTCCAAATTGTCTGCAAAACAACCATCAGAACACAAACAATGGAGTGTACGAAAAAAAAAAAAAGAGGAAAAAACGAGGGTTTCATTTGGTATCAGGTCACATAAAGCATTTAGCATTTTATGTTGTCTCCATTTGAATTGTGTTGTATGAAGGCATTCACATATACACACTGAGTGCCTTTTAGACATGTGATAAATGCACGGCACATCTTCCAACATCGGCTCAATCCAAAATGGGGCTTCATTAGAGGAGAGTTTGATTTAAATTAAAATTAATTAGATTGCCTCGCCCATTAACCTAAATACATTGAAATAGATAAGTAATGCAAGCGGGCCTGTTTTTTCTTTTTTGTTTTTTTTTCCTTTTTTTTTTTTTTTTGGATGGAAAGTGAGCGAACGTCGCACGGCGCTATCCATAATTTGCAATCAAGTTAAAAGCACTCTGCTGTCATCTCCCATCCCGTGGTGATGTCAAAGGCTGCCTCGCTAACTACTCAGACGCAAAAAGCACTTAGGAGGAGGAAAGGGAGAGAGGAGCCACATGCACTGCAGCGGCCACTGTACCATCAAAACTCCCGGTTCCACATCACACCGCCTGCGAAGCAACCTGCTCCAAATAAACTCCTCCGAACTCATCCGCATTCAGAGAGGAGGCTATTTGGGGTTTGAGTGCACCTCAACTTCACGGCACATACAAGTGTAGCCTCGGTATTCCGCTTTTCTGGCTTAAAAAAAATAAATACAAAAAAAAAACCCCAAACAACAAACAAACGCGGAGCAAGTCGGGGAATAAATGAGGTTGGGAAAAAGCCAATTGAAAGCGGAGGCTGCGGGTGCGCAGGGTCCGGGGCGACGGGAGACACTTGGCGTGTAGAAAAAATAAATACAAATAAAATGTCAATAGTTTGCCGTTTGCCTCCCCGGGTTTATAGCATCCTTGGCTCGCCGATTGTTACTCACCCTCTTCCTTGTCCAGCACCATCGTCCTGAGGAACGAGGAGTCCTTCCCCGGGCGATCCGTCCTCGGCTCCAGCAGGCTGCACCGCTCGGTCTGCTCGCTGCTTCCCCTGGAAATGGCTGAGGAACGCGCGGAGGGCTAGACTAAGCCTCGATCAAGCAAAAAAAAAGAAAAAAAAAAAAAAAAAAAAAAAAGGGAGCCCGGAGAGATGATTTGCTTCTGCACTGCTCGTTTTCCAACACCCCCTCCTATCAATGGACTAATATATCATACGCGGATATATACTGTGATATAGTACGCGAGGCGGGATCCACCTATCCGGAGCGAACTGTAATGGCAATAAATAGCGTCAAACAGCGTCGGATGCGTTTGATGAATTCCATGCGAACGGGAAGGAGGAAACAAAAATCGGCTAAAACAATGAAAAGCGCTGTAAATGCAGTGTCGCGTCTATCTGTGAGTGTGCACGCACGCACACGGACCACGGATCACCCGCTCAGACTGAACGGCCGAGCTCCCCTCCGCTGTTAATATCCTCTCTTTCTCCTTCTCATTTGCTCCCAAACAGCAACTAAATTCAAACAAATCCAGTCGCGAACTGCTAAAAGCGAACTCACGCCGCCTCTCTCCCAGTTTTGTGTGCCGCGCTCGCCTCGGCTGCTACTGAATAAATGCGCGCAGTTTCCAGAGACCCTCGGATTCCCCCGTTAATTAAATCAATTCATTATGCTCAGATCTGATTAGCAGCCCTTCCCCCCTCTTTGAATCAATTATTCAATACACAAACATAATTGCTTGTGCCAGAGGTGTCTAAGTATTAGCTTATTTAACTCCAAGGACACTAATTACCCCTAGGGCAAGGGAACTTTTCTCATTAATTCTGACAAAACACAAAAGCACAGCTAAAGGAAAGTGTGTGTGTGTGTGCGCGTGTGTGGGTGAAAGGGTGTGTGTGTGTGTGTGTGTGGGTGTTCTTGTGTGCGGTGTGTGTGTGTGTGTGTGTGTGACTGGTCTGCCTGCCAGTCTGAAGGTGCGCGGTAGAGAGAGAACGCGCGCGCGCGTCAGATTGTATTGATGCACGTGCGCACGCACGCAGGAGAGAGGGGGAGAGAGAGAAAGAGAGAGATTGAGAGAGAGAGAGAGAGAGAGAGTGATGCTGCTCCATTGGTGCCTGGTACCGTTGGAGTAAACATAAAATGCGCTCATTGTGTTTCTTCTGCGTACCTTCTTCCGGCAAGCTTGAATAGAAATAGCATCTAATTGTGCTCTATTTAGCAGTTAATTAGTGTCCAGACACAGTTATCATACAGGCTGCCGTTTCAGAAGGGGCTGCACACTAACAGATGGGCTGCGTTTTTGATTAGTGGCTAGAGAGAAGGTTCACTTTTGAATCTGGTAATATAATTGTTGCCTGTTATTGCCAAGATGAAAGTGTCACTGTTTCATGGTGGAGCCTCAAATAGCACCACTTTCACTTGCCTGCAGAGACCGTTAACCAATTAAGGGTGAGATCCAACAAAGATTAGCCATTTAGAGGAGCGGAGTTGGGGTACAGCTACAGTAATGCTGGTGCGTCTGGGCCTGCCATCAGGCGGTCTGTGGCGTGAGCTCGCTCAGTCTGTCACTGCCTCCTGTTAGCATTTTGCAATAAGTACTACAGATCTACTGTAAGCTAGAAAAATGATTGTTATGACAATTACTCTCTTTTAAGAATAAGGGCATTTATAAGATCTGCAATGGACCGTGTTTTACGCAATTGGTGGATACATATATAAAATATGCGAGTTAAATTGGGTAAAAAATAACTACATCCACACAGAGCGTTTGTTTCGAGTTGAACCACATTTTCATAGGCTCTGCTAATGTGATCATGCGCCACAAATGTAAGGTATAAAGCACACTGTACATAGCCCATAGGGATAATTTCAGCTCTCAGGGTAGCAGGCCATGGTGAGATTGGGTTGGCCCTGAAATCAATGGGCTGATCCCTCTCTGTCCAGCTTCCTGGCTGACATGCTTGACTTTTCATCTCCACGGTCACATAGATTGATGACTTATGACCGAGAATGTAGGTTTGCTGACCTCTAGCAAAGTGAGTGACACATAATTAATCCAATCACACGGAAAACGGGAACAGAAAAGGGGAAAGAATAGTTCACTATCACTGGGGCTTGGCGTCAAAAAGCCATTTGACATTTGAATGTAAAAAAAAAAACAATATAAGGAACATTCAGAGAGGGAACTAAAATGGTGTGTGTGTTTGTGTGATGGATGAGTCATGGTGGAGTGAGTTCTGAATGTACAGCTATTACCTTGCTGCCACTCCAGCTCTTCATGAAATAAAAAATAATGAAGCTCATGAGGTTGCATGCATTTTAAAGTTTAACATCAAATGGTATTTGATCCTCATTTGAGCAGATGAAGTGGAGACCGCATGTCTCACTCCTGCTTAACAATGATCATGATGGTTGCACAGTGCCTCTTAATCAAGGTGGGTCTCATCAATATAAATTGTCCACATTACCTTTGTGTAAAGACACAACTTTCTGTGTGTATGTGACACGCGGCTCCTGTATGCAGTGGTGCACTCTTCAGTCCCAGCCGGTGTCTTGGGTGCAGACCCTTCCCCACTCCACATCCTCAGCGGGGTCAGTACATACTAGAAAACAAGCCCCGGAGTGGACTGCTCTGATACACAGTTAATTAAAATTCATTTCTGAGCATGCATTACCCGGGCCTATCTATTTATGGGGCGGCTCTCAAATGCAGCCACTACAAAACAGTGCTCTGTAATTAACCCCACCTAATCAGATCGCTCACTTGTGTTGTGTTCCTATTCGTCCTCGGGCACACAGCCATTGGACTGGGGTTTCAGGGGGAGGATGAGCCCATTCTATAGTTCAGAATGGCTAAGCAGATTAAAACCTCATATCGAACATGATATTTACAGGCAAGGCTCAGTGGAGAGTGCTCCTTTTATGTGGGATGGGGAGAGGCTTCAGGGCTGGGCTTTTAAAGCCATGTCCCTTAATTGTATTCTGGCTAAGTGGGATGAATGGTGCTTTTTAATCAGACCACTGACGGGGCTTGGTGTTGTAAATGTAAAGAGATGGTGCCCGATAGTTAAAATGCGGAATGATATGCATTTATTACAGCAATATTTAAATATGTTCTGGCATTAAACTGACACCTGTACACACCAGTGTTATTCCCCCCGTTATTTTGGTAACTTCACGTGATCATTTATTGTGATATCACCATCTTTGCATTTACTTAAGAACTGTAAATGATATGCAGACATGCCATTAACATGTGTGGACATTAATGTGATTTAACTATAATGGTGAGAGAGAAAAGTGTTTGTGACTGAAGTTTAATAGCAGTGAGACTACCTTTTGACTTTGTTACTCTGAGATTTAAGGTTCTGCTCCTCCTAGTGGCTGGCTGTGGCATTTTTTTCCCCCGCATCATACGTGTACACATGGTAGCAGTGGCTTAACCCATCAAATAATAAATTGCACCCACTTTATATTCTCTTCTGCACAGCGCTTCTGAGACAGTGGCTGGAATCTAGGAATACTCTCTATATCTTTTTGATGTAACCTGACAGACTTATCATATGGAAACTAATAAGCAGGGTTGGAGCCCTGCTGTTCACCTAGTCAATTTGACGTTCATGACCAATCAAATGTAGACAAGGTGTCATTTGGTGGGGCGGGTAGAGGAGAGAGTGAATCCCTTTCCCAAACAGTTAATCCAACTTTAATCCTAGTCATTAGGAATTAGACATGCTGAGCTGTCCGGCCGTGCCTCTAAATTACAATCAAACGGTTACCAATTACACAAATTATTGATGGTAGATTCTCTTTTCAACTGCAAATTAAGGCTATTAAGGAAGGCTTCTTTTTTAATGCAAAAGTGACTAATTAACCGGGGTGGATTGGAAATCTGCTGCCCAGATATCAAAAAAAGTTCTCAGCACACATTGCAGAAGCACAAGGGAACCAATTAGTTTAATTATCAAAACAGCTAATTAAAATTGCACAGTTCCTAATTAGTTCTTTGCTTTTGCCTCTAATTGACAGCACGGAGATAAATGGGCTGCCGATGAAAACGGGGAGAGGAGAAAAACAGGAGAAACTTCGGCGGAATATTTATGCTGACTTTATCTCCGTCTGTGTGGCAGCCCTTGAAAGTGGAAAATTAATGACCTTAATTCCCAAACTGTTTTTCCTCCAACTGTGCTCCCCTCTGCGCTCCTGGTGCATGCTCCTTTGTATTGGCCTGCCACACTGCCAACTGCTGGAATGGGAGAAAAAAAGGGTACTTGGGGGTGGGAAGGAGCCACGATTCTCCTGCTAATGTGACAGCTCCCACCTAACAATGGAGAAAGATGAAAGAATGGAGCAGATGTAACCACTGGGAGCGTTGCATCACGGGACCGCAGCTCTGTTGCACTTTTTTTTTTTTTTTAAAGCACTTGTGTCATCTATGGGGGCACTAATTTGTCCCGTGAAAAAGAAGGAACTCTGCCGGGACAGAGATAAAAGACATTTGCTGGCCTAGAAATACTTTTAATAGGTTTCTTAATTTGAATTTTAGATTGATTACTGCGATGCCTGGCAAGTCAACGGCTTCTCAAACTTTGCAAACACACGCAATTGTTGATCCAAAGCCTTCTGACGACTGCAAAAACACAACCGGGGGACCTTTTGTTATATCCTCCAGATTTATTGGAACAGTTCTCCCTCCTTATTGGTATGATCTGTTTAAAGGTCCTTGAAAATAAAGAAGAAAGATGGATCGTGCTTGACAGAACTGCTACACTAGCAAACCTGAACGACAACCATTCACCTCAGAAATCCGTGTGTGTGTGTGTGTGTGTGTCTGAGTGAGTTTGCGCACGTGTGCTTGGTACCTCTCCGGTGTCTATCCTTCTGGCAGACATTGTCTCTTTGTCTGTGTTCCTGCAAGGCCAACCTTGTTATGTGTAATCCTGTCCCTCTGCCTGCACGCAAGTGACATGCGGGTCCTCTTGGCACATTAGAAGATAACTATCAACTAATCAGTTTACTTTTGGGACTGTGTTAAAATGTAAATTACATTAATGCTGAAATTATGCATCAAACCACGCAGATAGGCCGGGCCAGAGGCCGCATAATGCTAGGTTCATTCAGTTAGTGCCTTCTACATGCAGTGTTAATGCACTCTGATTTCCCCTGCTCTGGTTCGAATCAAGTGCGATACGTCAGCCAGTTGGTGTCTGGGAAACTGGAGGAGCTTTGTATGAAGCGGAGGAGAAAGCCTTTTTGTACAGCTCCATTTAAAGGCAGAGGGGTGATAGCTGCCTGTCGGATCTCTTTTGTCGAATTCAGCGGAAAGGACTTTGTGCTCCATGTGCATTTTTCACGTTGCACCCACTCCGGGTTGGAACTGCGGTAGATGTTCATTTGCTTCTAATCCATAGGAGTGGAAAGAGAACGCCCGAAGTACATTCTGTAACGTTCATAATGTGATCTATCCGAACGCGTCCTGTCAACTTTGAAACGGAACGCCCTGAAGAGGCCGGTCTACTGCGAAGCCTTGGCCTGGAGGAACCTCTCTGCCCATGACGAACAAACACACGTCCACCGCTAATTGATTGTCTTGTGTTTTATTTACGGCGCAGTACTAATTAGTGGACAGCATAATGTAAGCCATTCATTAGCACCTGGCAACCGCTATGGATTGCGCTGCTTTGTCTCAGATGCACATATCATTAGGGAGAAACAAAGACTAGAATTTATTAGCGTGCCGTCTTATAAATATGCTTAAAGTCAGTGTGCCTTTAAGCAAGAACAGAGGCCTGTAAAACTTTTGTCAGCATTTGCTCACTGATTCCATTTGCTGCGGAATATGTTAAGGAAGAGCAGTATAAATTTAATTTTAATTGTTTTGTACACACGCCAGTGAAAAGGAACTGATTGGATACAGTTCAGAGACAGTATATTAATACGTTATTTTCATATGTTAATTGGTTTGCATAATCTCTCCCCTTGCATGGTTTGGAGGTACCTGGCATTGAGAAGGGGGCTGAAGAGAATAGAAGACTCCAATTTACATAAAACCAGCTCCTCTGAACATTAAATAATAATGCATCTGCAAGCTGAAGGTGTGTTCAGTTAGCAGAAAGCACATTTTTATAATTTATAGTCCAGCTGTTTCAGTGCTTTCTAGTCCATTTTCCTCCCTGCCTGCTTTTAATGAAATCTTGTTACCGGAGAATTGACTGGAGTGAATTGAGATTTTAATCCCATTGACGTTCCAGCCTGGAAATGCACACTGGTGGGAACTTTTAATGGTGGCCCCTGTAATCAGGAGACACTTGTATTCAGCTCCCTGCTATAATGAATCTCATCAAATGTTAAAGCCTGGGCCGCGCGCGAGGGGCTCAAATTTCAAGGTTTTTGACCATCCCCATTTGAGGAATTCCACAGGGAGTGTGTGATTACTCAAGTTTAGCAGTTTATTGCCTCATCTTTCAATAGCCACTGAAGCACAAAATTCTCATCTAGGTTGCTCCTTTTTTTTCCCCCTCCCACTTGAGGAACAGGCCAATATAGACTGCAGAACAGCTGCTCAGATCCAGAGGAACTGCTGTTGGCACGGCAATGTTATTTGCTGCCAGCGTCATTGTCCAGTCACTGTGTCATTTAAAAAATGGAACCTTAATTCCATGACCAAGATCACTGGCGTGGTTTTAATTGTGAACATTGTGTTTCATACAGCAGCGTTTGGGATTTTGACTGTGGTAATACATGCGCTTGCTTTGATACGAATACTCTTAAAAGTAAAACATGAAACAACATATTGTGCAACTAAGAGAATGTATACAAATATCAAAAAAAAATAAATAAAATGCATGTGTAGTAGCACGGCCACTTCTCAAATTTGGGCTCCCGTCCAATACTTGAAACCTGACATTAAAGCTCGGATGAATCCAGGCCACCAAGTGCTTTCACAATTTATGGCCAATATTTTCAGTCATCTACGAGGACAACGCCCCATCCAGCTCTTTAATAAGGGTTATTATTTGTGTGGTATCATATCTTAGGTTGTCAATGGTTCTCTTTTTAGTCTAGATTCATGATCACAGGTCGCCATAATATTTGGCACACTAGAGGCTAACTATTATGTTGTTTAATATCGCATGTATGCATACGCTAAGTTTGGCAGTCTTTGTTGTGTTTTTTTTTTGGTCTCTGCTCCTCTGAACATCCAACCACTCAGGTCAAATGGATGTGTGGGTGAGTAATGCTGTTTTATATTTGAATGACTAAATGTGACCTTTGAGATAAGAGGAGGAGTTGGCTTCTCGGGGGGGCTGAATAGAGTTCCCGCTGCTACGAAGCTCATGTCCCCTTTGATCCCTCCATAATGAGACTAACACCAGACGTTGTGGTCACTGAACACAGCGACACACCGCTGGAGAGCCGACGGCGCTACGGCCCCAGTGCTGGAGGTGGCTCTTGTGCGTGCATTTGTGCGCCCTCAGGTACAACCATGCCTGTAGACACGTGATATACCCGCCAGGATTGGCGATTTGCCTGTAATACGCCGCTTCGTGCAGCAATTTGCAGTTAACCTACTGTATGAATGATATATGCAAATACCCACAATTTGTCATGCCAATTAAAATGCCTCGTATGGTAATACCACAATGATCAGACTCACCAAGGCATTTCATATTCTCCAATAATGACTCGAATAATGGACGACATGACGGCCCCTCAAAAGTGAACCCAGAACATCTAGAGCGCCCCCTGCTGACTGACTGCAGCACAGGAACTATAACCTTCCAACTCCATGGCAGATGGATAATGGAACTAATTACACAAACTTCAGTACATTGCTAATTCGTTTTTTTTCCCCCCCAAAGATGGTGTCTGCTATTTTAGTGAGTTCTTCTCACTCTGATCCGTGTAAGTGTTGATTTCTTTTATTTTAGTTCTTTATTTGATGTCATAAAACTGAAGTGTGATATCACGATTGACGGCCGTCTCACATTCGGTTAACTGGGGGGTTTTGGTGGCAACTTGATAATGGCACTTTATCTTCATTTTTATACCAGGGAGGGGGAGGGCGGGGGGGAATGCAGACAGGTCCATCTTTATATGAACTATACATACACTCATTATCCTCTGTAATCGGAGAGTTCAACTAGATTTCAGCAGTTTATATCGAGCGAGACAAAGTTTTGAGCGCCTGCGAAACCACACATTCAAGTTTAAGGCCACTTTCTCTGACCTGACAACAGCTCTGGTAAAACCCAGTTCTCGGAGACATCTTCAGAGATCCACTGAAGATCAATCATGACCGGGCCCGTCCCCACGAGACCCTTAGTAACAGCCACTGATTGCTTTCTGCTGTGCAGGCCGTTAAGTGGAGGCTGACAATGGGCTCCTGGACAACACTTAACAATCAATCAGAGGGCACAACCGCTTCTTATTGCGTGCCGGTTCTTCCCCTGCGTTACACACAAACAATAATTCAGGTGGACACAAGTGACACTTAGGAATCACGGCCGGAGTATGCCCCATGATTTAGCTGGAGAGGGATCCACTGGACTGTGGACAGAAACTTGAGTTCAGGGATTTAAATAAACCCGGTGATTGAAGACTCTGGTGACTTTTTACCCATTGCCTTATGAATGGTCCTGTAAGGAAATGACAGGAATAGGAATTTGGTGCTTGACATTTGTCTGTGTCCTTTGTCTTTGACTGTCGGCGATTACCGGCTGTTTGACTTTGTGAGAGAGTCAAGAAATGATTGTCAATAATAGTTATTGTCTCAAAGGTTCGTCACAGTGTTGTGAGAGAGAATTAGGAAATATTGTCTCGGAGACCGCTTCTCACAAATTCCATAATACATTACTACCCATTTGAATTATTTCATAACCACTGCACTTTTACTAGACTCGCTTTTTGCTACGGACAAAATAGACAAAAGAAAATACAATATAAACCAAATGAAAATGAGGCCCATGCTGCTTAGGGCTTCATGTCTTGCAAGTATAACGAGATACACAGTAGAAAGTCTCCCATAAAAGCCTGGGCCTTAAGTTTGCCTATTGATTAAGGATTCCATTGACTTAATGAACCTTCAACCCTCCATCAGATGACTGGCCAATATATGCTGTAATCTCTAAAACGCATGTCTGGCCGTGGTTCCTTTTAAATGAATTGATCGACTCAGCTCTCCCCAAATGGGGAAATGGGCAAGTATTGATATGATTCTTGACTCGGTGATGGATGTGTGTGATGGTAAAACACGAGCATCATGGGCCACTGTGCTTTAGGGTAAGCAGAAATCCAGAGAACAGCTTTACAGGGGTTCTTCAAAGAGAAAGCAATATCATTTGTGTCACTGCCAATACTCGGCTCACCCGTTTGTTGCCCAGATTGTTAAAGCTCCGACATACCAAAGAATTCTTCGAGCTTTTTGAATATTTTAACGTCAAGAAAAATATATTTATTTGCCCCAATGTTGTGTGTATATATATGTGAAATTATACGAGATGCCTCGTCTTCATTTTTCATTGATTTTTAAATTGGATTTTCATTCCACTTTAGGCATCACGTTATGTCCGGTTGTAGATATTTTAGCAGAGAAGGGCCGTTTTAAGGGAAAGTCACTCCAAGGCTAAAATCCATCCCTTCGGTGGAGTAAAGCAATCGCAGCGAGCTTCGCCAGATCATGGCAATGGTCTTGTGTGAGGTTCAGGCTGCATGGGCAAACCTTTATCTAAGTCAGATTACTCCCGAGGGAGATGGGGGATGTCTGCATCCTCCGAGGCCTTCGTCGTCTCACCGCTGAGAGACGGCATCGGACGGTTGTTCTGGCAAGTTCTAGCTGTTCACTTCCCACGACAGAGATCCATTGTTCATCCTCTCCAGGATAATAAGTGTGAGTGCCATGCATAATCACCCGCCTATCCACTAGCTCTATTTGGATCTTCAGCACCGGTAGGCCTCAGATGACATCAAATCGGTTTGTCTGTCTACCCTCTCAAAGCCTTTGCATCCAAGAATGTTTCATGTCCCGGCTGTCCATTTTGTACAGCAGAAATACATTTCGAGAACATTGAATAACTGTATCACAAAGACGTTTTATTTCTTCCTCTGATCTCCCTTGACCATGGTACATGGTTGTCAAAAACGATTGCGCTTTTTTGACATACAATTATGAGCCAGTTGGACCAGGTCTTGGTTATTTGAGCTTATTTTATAAACTCACTTTCTGGCCACTAACTACTGTGATGAAGGCAGAAATGATACATCAGAGAGACACTTCCAAAAATCTGAAGATTGCACTGTAAACGTCCGCCTAGAATGAAAATGTAATGGGGAGGGGAAATGATTTCAGTGAAGCACTTGAATTTTAAAATGAGCCTTGATATTATGTGAACCCTTGTTCTTCTTTTTACCGGAGCCGTTCATGAACATGGTTCATGTGGAAAAACAAGCAGCAGTTTTTTTTTTGTCACATCCAGGATAATCAGCTTATATATCTCGCACCACCTTGGATTTGATGTACATTTGTCTGATCACTGAATTGATGTGACTGAGAAGCATTTCTACCTCCCTGGACTATCACATGAGGTCTCCAGGAGCCCGTTTATGAACAAGGTTCGTAGTAGTGCATGCTTCTGAAAGGGGGGAAAACATAGCGCCCCTCCAATGGATCACACTGGGCTGACCGTGGGGGAAATTGCCTCGCTATTATATACCATTTTGCATGTGATCTTTTGAGCCTGCTCTTGGGAGCAGGTTAAAATAATCTTTTATTAAGGTTGATCTTCTCAGACAAAACAGTACCGTAATTTGTAAAGCACTGCAAGAGAGCTAACGGAGAACCTGTCTCTTATACACATCTAAGATGTGTATAAGAGACAGGTGTTGTGAGAGAGAATTAGGAAATATTGTCTCGGAGACCGCTTCTCACAAATTCCATAATACATTACTACCCATTTGAATTATTTCATAACCACTGACTTGGGCACTTTTACTAGACTCGCTTTTTGCTACGGACAAAATAGACAAAAGAAAATACAATATAAACCAAATGAAAATGAGGCCCATGCTGCTTAGGCATGCTCTCCATCTTTTCCTTATCAGTCGTGGTCCAGCGTCAACTTTGCCGTGTAAAATACTGCAGCTCTTGGGAGCAGGTTAAAATAATCTTTTATTAAGGTTGATCTTCTCAGACAAAACAGTACCGTAATTTGTAAAGCACTGCAAGAGAGCTAACGGAGAACATTTCACATCTCAGGGCAACACAGCAACATAAAAATAAACATCTGTCTGTCCGTAGTGGTAAACCACTTGTGTGAGCCACAAGTTATAGCCGTTTTGATATGAATGAGCATACTTGCTCCGCGAGCATCCAGTGGATGCAAATCCAGAATGGGTCATCCCCGTTTTCAAGCATTTATGCAAATCATTAAGTATCCATTTGTTATTGTCATAGTAAGGTGGCGATGGGTCGCAAACAATTCCCCATAATATCAGTAATTGCCAGTCGAGCAAAATTATTCTCATGAATGTCTATTTCCTCATTTTATTTATTTGCCCTCTGCGGCGGCAATTGGGTCTGCAGAAAGATATGACACTGCAGCAGCTCGCACATGAATGGGCTTATGATTGACTTTGGATGCATGACAAAAATAAGGTTACTGACTCTCCTTTGTACTGTTATTGACGCTGTTATTGACACAAAACAAATGTCCCGGCCGGTAGCTGGGACACCAAGGTATATGCCACATTTACTGGGGTTACAGTCGTCTCCAGCAGCTTCAGTTTTGCTTTCTGCCCTTCCCTGGGTTGTCGTACCTTCCCTGTCCCCCTTTCATTCTACTAACTGTCCCTATCAATGTGCGCAAACATGCAAAAACACTATTCTATTTAAACAACTAAGTAGCTTTTTTAGTCTTCATTCATGGCTACCATGTTTTTTTTTTTTACAACAATCATATGTGTCTGACATATACTGTATATGTCTCACATTTCATCCTCAAATGTCTAAATAAGCCAGGTAACGACTAGACCAGAAATAAAAGGGTAAAAATAGGATTATTCCTTTTGAATTATGTAGTTCTAAAAAGGCATCAAACTTGTTATGGTGATCGTACGTGCTGCGTTATATGTCTATTGTTTGGTTGTCAGAAGTGGCGCCGTTGGAACACGTGTGCTAGTGTGCATTTTCCAGCGAGGGGCACTGCGAGGTGCGACGCCCCGTTCACAGTGATGTCACGCAGCCTCTCCGCTGACTGGCTGAGGAAGAGGAACAACAGAATTTCTACTGGAGAGATCAATTATAGATAGAAGGAAATGAATGGGGAAAAGTAATTTAATAAATTATTGACTTGATCTCTTATATCATGTACAAAAGCAAATGAAAAATTTGATTGTGCATTTGGATGAAGTTGGGTTGAAGGAGCTTCAAAATTATATTTAATTAGGCAAAAAAAAGAAAAAAAATGTCATGGTTATATGACGTTTTACTGGGAGGGGGGAATTAATGATCGCATTTGCAGCAACAGCAAATGATGTGCCAACAAAGAATGAGAGTGTCTGGCAAGGCGAGGATTGGGCGGCGACGGCGGCATTTGAAAGAGTCCACAGCACAGGGGTCCTCTGTCTTCCCTTTTTTCCCCTTTAGATGGACAGATTGGAGAGAGCGTTTCATTGCGCCGTGTACTCTCCGCTGTTAACACCTTAGTAGCTGCTAATACGCTAATGTAACCACTGTTAAAGATACCAGCTCAGTGGAGCCCAGATGGTTGACACACTAAAGGAAAAATCTCAATGAACACTCGCCTCAAAAGTTCACAAGTGTAGACAAGACATGGAGATCCAGAGTCCATTAATGTTGAGTAAGGTAAAGAAGTTGTGGCAATGAAGGCCGTGGCCTATGAAGAACTTAACATTTCATTTTCCATTTCAATTCCCAATCATTCGGTGACCCCTGTGTCCTCCCTAGAAGCATGTGCGCCTATTCCTTTGTCCCTCTGCTCATTTATTTGGGTATTTCCTTTAATTCGTCATCCTTCTGTAAGTGGGCTGTTGACACGACGGGTCTGCGGAGCTCCGTAATTATGCCCTATGGCATTATTATGTCTAATCTTTTGTCGGATTCATGGACACATCTTTGACTTCAGTTAGTCAGTATACTGTACGTCCATTCATTTTGAAACCTGTTCGTCCTCGGCAAAATCACATACACCGGAATATCTAGGTATTCAATGTCGGATGCAGAAGGAGTCATTTAAGCTGCTAAGTGATAGTACAGTAATAAACATTACAGCACATGAATGAAAATTATGAATATTCTTATGTGGAAATGCTCATATGGGAAACCGAAAAAAAAGTACTTGTGTCTTTGGCATTAAGAATGCCAAACAAATGTGCAACCAGGGGGATGCAAAAAGTGAAGTTTATTGTAAGTGCAATAAACAAGGTACATTTTATCCAGCGTAAAGTATGGGATTCACCCTTTTTGGCCCGGATCTGACGTGAGCTTCATTGAGCAAATACACTTTTGTTTTGTTATTTGAAAGGATGTGTTCAGTGTTGAATTAAACATCGGTTTCGAAACTTGAAAAGCCGATATGCTGGCCCGGACAGCAGCCACAGGAAGGTAAACACAGATTGTAATTAGATGGAGAAACATTAAATAGCTGGATTCCACCCTCTGCTTTGCATAAACTGTGATGGGACGAGGCCATGGGACAAATAAGTGTGCATCCGTGGCGGAAGCGAGAGAGGGAGCGGAGATGGAGGAATGAAGACTAATTTATGTGTGGGCCTCCGATGCCATCCCCGGGACAGTGTGTCCCCTTGGAGTCTGTTGCCCGGCGTCTGGAGGGGCAGAATGCAAATGGAGCAGGTTTCTGGATGAGGCCGGGCACCGTCACGGGCCCATGTTGGGAGCCGGTTATGCAGTTGCTAAACAAGTGTTCTTTGTCATGCTGGGCGCCGGGGGCAGAGCCAAACCAATCCTATCATCTGCCGTGTTGTGTTGCTTAAGCAAAATCCTCAAGTTTGCAGCCGCTATTTATAAGATAAAAAGACCCTCTTCGGGGAATGTCAGAATTATTATTTTATTTTTTTCCAATTAATTTGTGTTGTGAGTGCAGTTTCATGGTCTGTGCATGGGCTCCCCGGGGGATTGGTTTTGTGGGCCGTGTATTGGCTCGATAGTCAATATGTCAAAACTCAAGGAATAAGGCCCCGTTCCCCAGCTCTTTCTGTTTGCTATCAGCCCAGTTCAAGAAGCAGAGATGTTTCTCTAATAACAGAAAACTCCTCTTCAATAGAATGCGGATCATTCGTGTACCAGTGGATTTGTTTTAAAGAAATAACATCCATGTCGTCTGATGTTTTTCTCCTTCTCTTCCCCTGCCTTTGCAAATGAAATAAATTCGTACACACTGACTAATACCAGACCGGAGTATTTGATGAATTAAGAAGCCCTGTGTTGACTAATTGACAAAATCATTGAGAAGTAAAGATAAAATCCTCACTGTAATTGAATGTGAAGCACCATTTATCTATAGATTTGTACCAGACTACTTTATTGGATTGCTTTCCCGTGCCTGAAATATGCTTTAACAAACTGACCTAAATTCTTATGGGGAACATACTTTAATTTCCCTTCTATAAAATCCATGACGCTAAGTTCTGCAGTATGCCCTCTCTAATCACGGAGGTTGGGCACTTATAGCTTCAGCCTTCGTTGGGGAGAAGGGGGAGAGCGGCATGTTGCCAAAGCCCTGGAACAGAATAAGGTGCTAACACAAAAATGTGTGACTCCACTAATGAATCCGATTCTGCAATTCTGCAACTCAAGCACTTAATTATCATAAGACGTTAATGTGCCCATTCGAATGGGCAACACTTTCCTCGGAATAAGCTGTATGGCTTAATGACTTGAGAAAAGAGCTCGATGACATCCTGCTCCCTTATCAACACTTTCCAAAGAGTGGCGCGCAAGATGGCGCTTGGATGTGACCGAACTGGTCTATAGAGGAGGTCACTAAATATTCATCGGTGTCTAAGGTGGTCAGAGACCCACTGAGATGCA
This sequence comes from Colistium nudipinnis, assembly GCA_016785305.1. Lineage (NCBI taxonomy): Eukaryota > Metazoa > Chordata > Actinopteri > Pleuronectiformes > Rhombosoleidae > Colistium > Colistium nudipinnis. The sequence goes on from JAFBJU010000579.1 coordinate 202,440, forward strand.
CCATTTATCCGCCGACATTTCATACTTTTTTTTTTTTTCCACACATTGATCGGAGTTTGAGTACAGGCCGAGGAAACCGGAAATCTAAATGATAGTCACTCTTGAGATCTAAGGGTACGGAAGTGTGCCGTAGCTCTTTGTTCTAACATCTGCCCATGAAAAGAGATTAAAAAAAAAAGATGGAGGCATTACGGGATATTTTCAAACGCCTTTCGCTCAGACTTTAAATAGGTCTTCTTTGACAAGCGACATCAAAGGATGGCATTATGGCAGTATATGATCCATCCATTAGCTGCACACTCAACTTTCGCGGCATTAATTGCACTCGGTGTGCGGGTGCACGTGTACGCTGGCCTCCGCACCTACATTTGGTACACTTGCACAGTCTGTGTACGAGTGCTGTATGTGTGTGTGCGCCCCCCCCCACACACACGCACACACACTCAACACAGCCTGTAGAGGTGTAAAATTAAATCCCTCAGTGGAGTTGCATGCAGATGATGTGCTTCAATGGCCTAGCTGCTCTTTGCACCATTGTAATTGAATAACCTACAGAAAAGTCATCACATTCCCACTTTGCTATTCCCTCTCCGTGTAACGTGTAAAAAAAAAAGTCCTCTTGTAACCTACCTGCGAGAGCAACCCATCAACAGCTGTTAGAGCTGACTTGAAGGTTAAATATTAGGAAGGAATCCAATTTCTCTTGTCTATTCAGCTCAGCGGTGTGTTAGATTGCGGCTGGACTGTGCTTACAGAGTGTGGGATATGAAGTGGGCTAATCAATCCCCTCTGCTTCATTCTCAAATTCCTCTCATATCAGGTCCCTGCCCCCCGGGCAGGCCTTCTGCTTTCCGAAAGCCAATTCCACACGAAATAAGAACTGTGACCTGCAGCTAGAGGGTGAAGTTGAGTTTTCCCTTCATGATTAATCTCTTCTTGGGTGGTTTTCAGAAAAAAAAAAAAAAGGAAAGGGGGAGGATAGAGCAAGAGGGTGGAAAAAAAATAAGAAAACATGCAAGTCGCTGCCTTGTGACCTGCAAGTTTGTTTTTTTTTTCTTCCTCTGAATGAGCCTGGTGCACTGGAGCCTGCTTATCTCCCGAGAGAAAGACAGAATTCATTTTTTGACAAGGTTTCATGTTGACATTGAGAAAATGAACTACCCGATTCTATGATTAAACCCGGGCTGTCATAATTGTCATCTGAACTGTGGTGACGATGAAAATTTGAGTATTTTTTTTCTTTTCCATGGCTTCTTGCCCTGTTGCGGTTCAAGAAACGGAGTCTTGAATCACGGCGTAAGAAACAGCTCTTAGAAACAGGGTCATATATGTTTGGTTTCGTTGGAAGAGGATAATAACCTGATGGTGGATATGAAAAAAAAAGAAAAAAAAAAGTAACACCGAGAAAGTTATTTTGAGCTGACCAACAGAGCCACGGCTTAGAAATATCCCTTAATAGCTCACCTGAAAGCAGATTGGAGATTAGAAAAAAATGAAATGATTTAAAAAAAACAAAAAAAAAACATTGGTGTGAACTCCTCAAACTCTCACTCTTATAATAGAGCTTTTCTTTGCCACTGTTGCCGAGTGCTTCTCCACTGGTAAATGTTTGGCCTCTTTAAAAAATATATCCCAAAACAGCACAGCCTAGACCTACCCTGGATGGTTAGTGCTGAACTTCTTTTGTGATCTGGCGCCACAGACAGTACATAAAACACCGTTGGTTTGACTTGGTGAGGTAAAGGACGTTGAGCACAAGTGGCTGCGCGTTACCCCCAAAACAAAAGAATGTGGCCCTTGCAATTGGGCAGATGGGCCGCCAGTGTTGAAGGGTGAGATGACACAACCTTAAAGCGCCAGTATCACGTTTTACAGGTTATAATGGCATCCGTCACTGAGAGACGACCTGTCAGACACTATACTTTCATGCAGCTGAATTGCTCCTAATGGCTGTTTCTCCCGGTTTAGACCCACTTTTCGACACGAGGTGACGCCTGTCTCAGGAACATTGACGTTAAAAGCATTTAGCGCCAATGACGTGGACTTACGGACCGTTTCTGCCCTGCCTTTGTCCTTTGCGCAGTGTGTTTTGAAGTAGGTTATCCTCTTTGTTCCAGAGAAACTCCCCGGAGGAGAGTTATGACTTCAGCGTTAAATGGTCAACATTGAGAGCATCGGCGTAGAAGGAATGGGCTCACACTGGGACCCTGAAAGCCCCCTGGAAATGTTTACATTTTTAATGCCATAATGATGATCCCACATTCAATGTACATGTTTTACTCGCCCGTCTTGTAAATAATTCAAATGTGTGTAAAAACAACCCATTTGCCCACTGCCACCTACCAAACAAATTGCCGGAGAACAACAGAGTTCAATCTGTGTCTGTGAATATTGCTTTGTTTGTGTGTTTTCCCTCACCAGCAGGGCACTTATGAAAGTGTTCTTTTGCATCGGGGATAAAGTATGCTGGCCAACTGGGAAGCAAGTGAAAGTGGGTTTTTAGAATATGTGGGAGACCAAATTCTTACTGCTGGAAGTGCCTCTGTGCCAGGTTAAACAGTAGGCACAGCCCTCAACACACACCCTAATGGAAGAGTGAAGTAGCATACAGTGTTGGAGTGCAGGTTTGGGCCGAGGTAAACAAGGCACCACTCACGGCTCGTCCACGGGCCCGTAAGTTATTCATTAAAGATACATCAGCGCAGTTCCCCGCCTATTCCCACAGCAATAGTCCCGTTGTGTTTTCTTTAATTTAAGTTGGTCTGCTTCCCAATCAGACAAATTAAGCCCTGGTTATTACAGATTAGGTTTTTCAAAAGCTGCAATCAAGCCTGATCTAATCAGCCTAATCGCCAGTTTATCTGCACTTTGCAAACGCATTGTGGAATGATAAGTGACAAAATAAAACATTCACAAAAATGTTATTGGAAAAAGTTGCGGTACGTGTATGCATTTAGGGAAAATGTAGTTTGCTGCTAGTTGATTCAATGAGAGCCATTGGCAGCTGTTAATTTAGCCTCATATTTCTATCTGATTAGTAAAAATGTGCCGCAGGGCTTTTTCTGTCATCAAATTCAATTAATTGAGGCGGCAAACCCTGTGTTACGTGGCATCTGCATTGTTGGACAGAAGCCCAACCTGAAATGATCACCTGAATAATAGAGGCAGTCATGTGTTTCTGCATTAAAAGGGGACAAATGCAAGAATAATGAAAGTCAAACCAAATCAAAGTGCAAAATAGTATCTTATGTATTTTGAGCCACTTAATCATACATTTTACGTTTGAATATGTTTGAATGATTTTTCTTTTTTTTTTAAAGCTATACCAGTCTTGCGGGCCTTTTAAAGTGGAGCGGCAAGGGCAGTTTCGAGCTTGGCAAGACAGGAATGAAATCAAAGTTGTTTTAGGTGACCATATGTATTTAATTGAGGCAAGTCTGTGTACTCTTGAAGTACCCCTATTTTAAATCGGATCAAAAGCATGCGACAAACTAATAAAGTACGGTTGAAGAATTTCCTCCGAAAATATCAATAATTTCATATTACTACTTTTCAAATGTTGTAATATTATTTCATCCATTACCCTGTGACGAATTGAATCACATTATGAAAGAACCATTCATCTTCATTACTTTCTAAAAGTCATATGTGTCTGATGCACACAAACGCGAGTATAGGTGTTTAAGTCAGTGCATATAATGCATTTCTATCAACCTTGTAGAGTACTTTCACCAGTCTTGTACCTATAAAGCAATTACTGAAAATCATTACTCTATGTCATGCCTTGTTTATCTTTATAACTCAATGGGAGTCTCACCTCTCTATCAATATAACGTCTTCGTGAACTTGAAAGGAGCCACAACAGCGACTGCTCCCATGAAACACCAGAAAACAGCAAAGACACCACAAAGTGACACTTTTTATTGAGAATATTAAGCCAATGCTAATGTGGGATCATGGTCGAGCGTGGATTTTACTTGGCACTTTGCTTAGAACACAAGACCACCACGTCATCTGGTGGCAGCAAAAATCTTGATATCCCCTTTGTTGTTCCCCGTAATGAGGGTAAAACCGCTTTTTAATAAAACTGTTTATTTTTCGGTTGGCGGAATTGTGCGTGCTCAATGGAGATGTGTTGGTTTGCACAGATTCGTGCCATTTTTTGCACCAGCAGCATAAAAAAGTTTTGCCGCAGCCCTTAATGACGCGAATGATGATGTGGAAGACTGACAATTTGTCAGATGCTTTTAAGCGGGAGGCGGAGGGTGCCGGGCGAGGACCGCTGCCAGGGTCCTCCTCACCTCATTGTCCTTTTTGCAGGATGGAGGATGGAGTGCTGATGCCCTCTCTTTGCACCGGCTGCAACTGTCATCTCAGGCTCATTCAGAGCTCCGCAGCACTTAGGCCCCATTTGCTTTTAAGGATGTCTGACAGGACGGCAGCCACGTATGATCAAACTTTACTTTCACTGTGCACTTGTGACAGTTCATTGAGAGAGGCTCTAATGTGCTGTCAGCAGTGCTCTCCACTCAGCTGCCTTGATTTACCTTCCCCATCTGTCTCAGTCAAACAGCACTAAGTTGAGGATGAAAGGAGGAAAGGTGGCCTGTTAATTCCACATCCTTTTATTTAACAACGAACTCGCCTCACATGAAGCGAAAGCTGCACTTCCCCCGACGGAAGCCTATCCCAGTTACTCACATTTCCTACCACACAGTCCAGCGTCATGTTTGGCGTAGACCTGCTGCCGATTATTATGTGGGAAGCAAAGAATGTGTGGCCACGCCACGTGCTTCATACGCTACCTTGACTATGTAGGCGTTTTTGGCTTTGTTGCTTCAAAAGTCAACAACGAGGCGGTGACTGGGCTATAACATTTCCCACAGGTGGAGACCAAAGTCAGAACCTGAAGCTGGGTCGACACATTCACCAGATAACCCGGAACACAAGTCCATCTGCTGCCCTGTATTTGCTAAATCTATAAGACGAAACCGCTTTAAAAAAATCTCCCTATCAATTTGAAAGGCGATCGTATTTCCATGTTGAGGTGACCGCTTGTTTCCACTGACTAAAACAAGCAGAAACTTTAAAGCGGCAAGGTTGAACACACTTCGGCATGAATGAATTGTTCAGAACTAATTGGATTTACTCCAAGATAATAAGATGAAGTATAAAAAAGCCTTGTTGCATTGTAGTCAGGATCCCAGTGTGTACATGGGTGCACGTGCACCGAGCAAGTTCTCCCCACTCTGCCATGATGCTAGTTATTGACATCATTGTAAAAACAAACTAACACAAAATATAACCGCTTTCAAATGTTTCCCACATTATGATTCACCGTCCTTGGTGAAATGAGCTAAAAGGGAGGGAGTCAGAGATTAGTCAGTGTTTTGAGGCTTCAAGAACTCTCTGTCACATTAGCTCGGGGAAGTGCCCATCAAAAGATGTTAATGTGTCTGTTCATTTCAATCTCAGCTCTGCCTTTTGCTTCTTTTTTTTTATGATTTAAGCTGCATTTCTGGAAATGGCTGCATTCACGAGCTGTTATACGAGTTTCTTGAAGGCCCAATAAATATGAAGCTGAATGAGATTCCTTTCGCTCTCTCTCTGCTTTGATCATACCCTCCCGTGACATATCCATCGTCAGCTTTTCAACTCCTCCAGGAGAGGGCCAAGCCTAATTGGTGCTACCAGGAATAAATCAAAGCAGGGAACAGCACTTGTTCCAAAAAGAGCTCATAATGCACTAACAACTTCTCATGTTTCCAGTGTCTGTCCATTAAGTTTACATGTCTTCTCATGTAACATTTTTTCCCCCTCAATACTGCTGCCGCTGGTGTAGGGCCGTTAAAGAGTAACTGTGGTACAGCATTACAGCCATCCTGTGAGGTACCTGTGCTGCTCTCTTGGTCCTTATTCTAATCTTATTTAACAGTCTCTGCCTGACATGCAATTCAATGCAGTCCCCCAGATTGGAGAGTTTCCAAACAATCCTGAGCTCACCCAAGCTTGGAATTGGTTTTCCGTGGAACATCTCCCTCCTCCCTTTGGGCACTTTACCAATTTGACCAAATTTGTTCCATCACTGGTTCTAAGTACCAGAAGTGTTTTCTGCCCACACTCGGACTTGTTTCTGCAATTTGCACATTCTTTGCAAAACATTAACAGCTTTGTCAGGGGCTGAGCTATGGGCTGGCAGGGTGTGGGGGCCCTTTTATCAGAGAATACTCAATGGAAAATTGGCCCAAGCACATTTACACGTTACGCATCCTACACCTACACCCATTTAGCATTTATAAGTTGATTTCTATCACTAGATATCAAGTGCTTTATAATTATACCGTAAATATAAACACATCTGGACATGTTTGCACCCTGCGTGATGAACGCAATTGCCGTAATATTGCGTTAATATTGATGCATGTGATGAGCTGGTGAATGCTTGATAGCACTGGATTACAACAACATTGTCGGATTAGACGCATACAAAAACAATACATACACATACAATTCATCACCGATATATATGATTATATTCAACGCTGAGCTACACTTGCCATTCTACATGCTAGAAACTTCTCTATATATAAATAAGTATGTATAATCACTGATTCTAAATTAATAAACAGGGGATACATAAAGGGCAGTAAGCACTATACTATGCTGGAGTGGTCACATTTCTCGATGCAGAAGCTGTGTAATCTTACATTCTGACAAAATTCTGCCTTCTTTCCTGCTAATATCGGATGTTCATATGCAAATGTAACCCCAAATTGGAGAGTGAAGAACAAATAACGTTTTGACAGTAATGCCACCGTCCTGTTGCTCAGGGACAATGTGATTTAGTAAAAATAGAGTTTGCACTACAAAAGCAATCATCTATGTTGCGCTACCTTTAAAAACGGAATGCGCGTTGATAATAATGGAGGCATAAATCACGGCATCCAAGTTTAGCCTCCATGCCTTCTAATTTGAGATACATATTATGTGCCAGAGAGGCATCTGTCCAGTTGGTGCATATTGGGAATACAATGAACCACTAAATGTGATATACTGTAATGGGCTTAGATAATTAGAGTTATAAAACCCTCTGTAAATGCCCCATTGAGATCAGGAGTATTAGATTATTCCCACAGAAATGCACGCCCACTGATTTTTTTAATTTAAGGGATGAGTGTGAGCAGAAATATCATTTAGCAATGTGATTGCACTGGAGGTGTACATACAGATAAAGACCACGATGCTTCATAAAGCACTGCTTCAGAGTTGGGTGATAAGTGCTTGAAGTCGGCTAATGTGACCGAGCGACTGTAAACTTTCCAGCACTTCTGAGGCGTGAGCCGCCGCAGTGAACAGCTTCAGGCTCCGAAAGTAATTAACAAAAACTTTAAATAATTTCAGCTAATTCTTCTTTTTTTTTTCTATCTGGTTAAAAAAAGATGCATTACTGCACTGTGTATGTTGATTATGAGTGAAAAGAACGCCTTTATCTGCAAAGTGAATACCTTATGCTGAGCCTGCTTCTCTACACAGGCAGCTTTAGGGGATATTTGTAATGTGCACACCCCCCCCCCCATTTTTTATTCCTGCCTATCCCCTTCACACCCACTCTTCAAATGAAGGCTTTCTGCTGCACATTTAGCCATTACAGCCTTTACTTGCAGGAAACAGGACTCGGCACTTGCGTTTGCTTGACTGGTTGTAACTGAGAAATCCCCTTTAGATGATATGGGTTGGATAGAAATTGAAATGTCAAGTTTTGTCCATGTGGCCGACCGTTTTTGCTTTCATTTCCAGAAAATAATGCATCCTTGCGCAGGCTCTTTGTTTATGTTTGGTTTGAGCACAGTTGCATTATGTACACAGCGGCATACGAGCTCGGTCGCAATTTATTTGTGTCATTTCGCAGGCCTTCCGTGATCCCTGTCTGCATACTGCATCTGCAGCACCGCCTCCTCACCCCGTCGGTTCCATGTGAAAGGAGAGAGTGAGAGCTGGCCCCATTTAATGTCCTCTGATGGGATCATCCTCTTCTTTATCTCTCCCAGCATCGTGCTGTTCTGAGTAGCTGTAATGGGATAATAGACTCATCTGTATTTGTTTTTAGGCCCTTGACTTGAAATCTTGTTGATACATTTACTGTAGTTCAGCAGATGCAGATAAAGGGTGTTTTGTGCTGACCCTTAATTTCAATATTACAATGTCGAATGAAACGCATTTAAAGCAGAAAAAAAGTGGTAAAAGAGAGAAACATATGATATTTAATTGGATACTAAATTAGTCAGTGTGTCGCAATGTATACAAACCAATGTTAAATCCCACTCTCAGTTGGTATTCGCCGCTTTTAAAGGAGGGGGCTAAATGCGTCTGTCTTACCGGTTATGTGTATGTATATTTAATATGCGTCTGTGTGTGTGTAATTATCTGTCGGCAATAAGCGGTGCTGTCTGTTTTCTATAAAGGCATGGAGAGAAGAGACGGGCTGCTGCAGTCACCTCGTTCTTTGGTTCAATTGTTTAGAAATAATGAAATTGAGTAATGATGGCATCATTTGCAGCTTTCATTGATCTGGTGACTGGCGGTGTTAATCGGTTAATCTCCACAGTTGGGATGGTGCATGTCCACTGAGCAGGTGCTGCTACCCGTGGTTTCATGCAACAGAGCAGAGGTTTAACAGGAAGTGGCAGCCACTGTGCATGATTTAATAAGAAAATACTTCTTATTACAATTTAACAAACCATTCTTGTGGGGAAAAAAAAAAGGTGAACATGTTCAATCCATGTACGACCGCCTACAGTACATTCAACATGCATGTCCATTTAATGGTTTTTGAATGTGTCCACTGTGCTTATCCATCGGTTGCAGAAAGCACTGGGTAAAAGCAATGCCTGCGCACGAACCAGCCACACCACCCAGCGCCCCGTCCCATCAGCCTTTTAGTGGGGATGCCATGTGTGCTTCCTGGGGACATACTGTAGATGCCCAGCCCAACACAGCAAACCCTACTTAAAATCGGAGCATATTCAGGCCAGTGGAAGATAACAGGATTGCACATGAGACCCGTGCTAACGTCTTCTGAAGGGCATTGGATAAACAGGCACTTTTCTGCGCGGTGGAAGAGTGGGGGACTGGGCATAGGAGATAGCCTGGCTCTTCCAGGCAGAGGTCCTCCCCAACTGCCAAACAGCTGACTCTCCCTCCCTCCCCTTCCCGTCGCCAACTTTGGGGCTCTCATTCCCTCTCACATTGTTTTGTATGAAGGCCAATGTCCTTATTTATGATTTTTCTTTCTCTGTGTGTGCGCGCTGGGAGACTCCAGTGGTGGCGAAGTTGCCATGACTTTCATTAGAGCCGAGGCCGAATGAAATATGGATGTGCAGGGAGTGAATTAGAGTGATGGAATGGGCCAAATATTGCCTCCGTGGTGTCTCAGAAATACAGACTTTGGGGGATAGATACTCAGGCCGGAGGAAAGTAAGCCCCTCTCCAAGTTCAGCACATTCATCAGCAGGGCCAGAGAAGTTTTCCTCCATGCAATGTTGATGATTGTTGTGCTACTGAGTGTTTTGGCGTATGACGGAAATCTTTCGCTTGTGACGAGTGTTTGGCCTTGAAAGGAGGATTTGGACAAGTTCAGTGTGATTCGAACAAACGTTGGTGACATTCAAATGCCAGTGATGCTTAAGATCTCATTTATTCCATAATGATGTTTAATGATGATGAAATGAGTCGGAACAAAAAAAGGTGCTCATAATGAATTCATTCTTTCACACAATTTCTCTTTGTTGTCACACAGAATCTACACCATATAGTACAGCGGGGAAAAGCCGAGTAATGGAGGGGGAAAAAAAGTAACCAATCCTACTGTTTGAGAGAGACCCGATGCATTGAGGCTACAGTCCTCTGCAGCGGATTCAATTCCACCTTGGGTCTGTTTTCCCCGTAATGGCGGGTGACACTGCCTCTCCCCCAAAAGTCAGCTGTGATGGACTCTCCCAGCAAACGTCAAAGATTATATTGTATCAAAAACTTTAATCGGCACGTCAATAACCAACCCCTCCAACCGGAAATGAGGGTTCATTAGTAATTAGTCTTCTTTTTCAAGCTAAAACTGACTTTTTTGGCACGGCAAAAAAAAAAAAGAAAAAAAGTGGGTTTTGACGCCAAGTTCGATCCACTGGGTCCTAGCTTGTTGTCACCCTGCGATATTGAAATGTGGCAGAATCAACAATAAGAACGGAGCTAATTGGTATAAGAAAAAAAGAATCGAGGTCCCCTTCATTGAGTTTATTCAATTGCACCGGTACACAGAGTGAATGCAGTACAGTACATGAATACTGTGAAACAATCTCACCTGGTTGTTTTGGGATTTCCAATCTTTTTCAAGGATTTGCCCCACGCAGTTTTCTCATTGAGGGTCACATACAGACATGCCATGGGCACATGTTGGGCAATGAATACACGAGAAATTTGCTTCAGCAGAGCAACTTTTGCAGTGCCAAGAAGTTTGTTCTCGCTGCAGTGGTGATGTGGGGAGGCCGAGCTAAAGTGGGGGAAAAAAGAAAGCTTAATTGAACACGCTAATGAGTAGTTCTTATTTCCATTGGGGACGAGCCGGAGAGATTGTTTGACAGTTTATCTGTGATAAATAAATGCCTTAAAAGCTAATTAGCTTCTAGGCCCTCAGGAGAGGGCGGTCTTGAGTGTCCAAGTGTGTGTGTGTGTGTGTGTGTGTGTGCGCGCGTGTTCTTGTATTTTGCCATATCGTCAAGTTGACACCAGTCCCCTTCCTGTTCTTTCTCACTCCATCCACTCCCCCCCCCCCACACACACACATTTAAGATACAAATCAATTTGAAAACTAACTAGCTGTCTTAAACACCATAGTATATAGACTGTTATATTTAAGTTAATTGGTATCAAAATGGGCATGCAATATCTGACAAGCAATAAGCTCTATAGATAGACACAACAGTGATCCGTTGCTTAAATGCTACTTTTTACAAAGTTGCGCATTAGCATAAATGATAAGTCACATCACACAGCTTTCATCAATTCCCTCATTCATTCATTATCCCTAACCGCTTATCCGTACTGGGCTACTGCAGCCAATGCCAGCTGTCTAGGGGTGCGACGGCGGGGTAAACCCTGGACAAGTTGCCAGTTTATTGCCGGGGCAGCTCTCATCAATCATCTCTTTAATTGGTCGTGGATTTGAGGTGATAGACCCACACCTGGCTTCAACTGTTGTTTTCGGCTGCGACCTGATCTTAACCTCTGTTTAGCAGGTCAGTCACTTGTGCAAAGAATTTTCACCAATCCCACTATTTAGGGGCCTCCTCTCCATATCTGCGTGCGGCTGCTGGAAGACGTATGCTCCAACCTGTCCTGATAAGAGCACATCCGCCAGCGGGACCACGCTGAAGAGTCAGAGGTTGGCTGTATCTGAGTCCCTGGGCCGATGTTGCATGTGGATGCCGGGAACTGAAGTCCCTACGGCAATGCACACACTTATTGGATGATTGGCCCTTTGAATTCTTAAAAAGACTATATTTAAGCAACACTATTTTGTTTGAAATGCATCCTAAAGATGCTCTGGATGATCAGTATTATCAAAGTATTTGTAAGAGTTAAATTCCCTTTTATCCTGAATGGAACGTACCGGTAGTCTCGGATTAAAAATAACTTTCTATAATGAGTGTTTTGCCACAATAGCTCTCATCGTGTCTTTTTGCTACCAATTGAATAAGCAGTTTAAAAATGTAACTTTCAGGGGAATAAACAGTTGTGCGTGTCGAGATTGTCGAGGCAGCTTCCTTAAATGAGGAACCTTGTAAATGTATAGATCCTTGGCAGGCTTCTGTAACATTTTACCTCAATTGCCCATTGCATAATCAATGTTCACGGTCCTCAAATAAAAAGCCGATATTTAATAAATACATCTTAAACACAGAATATGACTACAGGAAGCAAAATTCAATAATAATGGTAATCTTTTACTCAATTAATGTATTCTTGTTTTATTATTATTATTGGCGTAATCGGATGTCATTGAAAAACCCCTAAGGAGTTTAGTGTAAAGTATAATCTGACTGAGAAAGTTTGTTGAAGACTTCACTGAAGATAAACAAAGTGTGTTCTTGTTCCTGCAAGACATTCTTTGTATTGTCAACGGATCTGCTTTTGTTAACCCATTAAAGCAAACATTCAAGAGGGGGACTCTGAATTCCTATGCCTTGAGAGTGAGTTGAAGTGAGGGTTTGAAGAATAGAAGGTGGAATACAGTATGCACTGGTAGAATAGGAAGAACATGATAATTACGCTAAATTATAAAGTGTTCCTGACATCTGTCACCCCGGAGTTTCTTTCAACAAATGAAGAGAAATAAACACAGAACATTCCTCAGTTATGAAGGAGTGTAATCCGCTTGCCTCCCCGTGCTCTTTTCTTTTCTACCGACAATGATAATTACAGTTTTTGTTGGACGGCTTTCAAGGATTTATCTCCTTTTTGTATTAATGGGTTTTTGAAGCTTTTAAATCCAAAAAGTTTAATTTATTGGCTCTGTATGGCCATTGTGAGTTTTCAATTTTCTATACTTTTGTATAACACTTTTAAGTTGTGATGTGACATTCTTCTTGATGTTCTGTCATAAAATATGTCCACAGTCTTCCAAATATATGGACGTGGTGTTCAATTTTACAAATCCCAAGCAGAGGGTACACTTAAAATGTGCCCTGGGGTCAGTTTGTGCAAGCGAAAATCGTTCCACTTTCAAACCCACTGACACTCAACACATCCTTCAAAACACATGGTTTGCAATTAGCCTCCAGAACAACACGGACGTGCATTTTCAAACCGTTGCACATACCAGCAAGACATGGTGATTTGTCAGTGACTTCTTCAAACTGTTTCTGATTTGTTATTGTGGTGGTTATAGTTGATGTTAGGGTGAGGCACGAAAAAGCAGTCGCAGTTAGGGAACAGACGTGGTCATGGTAACAAGAAATAGATTGGTGGTGAGAATCTGGAACCGAAGAGTGGCATCTGGCAACAAATCCAGCATCCTTTTTGAACGTTGAAATGACTGATGTGGTTTCGCCTGGAATGACAGTCATGTCAAGATTTATGCATCGCTTGCCGTCTCTGGCCCCCCCTCCCCCCCCCAAAAAAGGCTGGGCCTCCTGCTCTGAAACAAAGTGTACTTTGCATTTTTGCTTCTTTATTGGCTAACTCACACCCCACAATTTCCAAAAACCGCCGCTAAACTGCAGCATAAAATGTCGCACATAAAAAAAGGGCATGAAAGTACAACAGGCCATCTGGGTTTAAATCAAAGGAGACGCCCTGCCCCAGAACCCATGTCGGGCCAGCTTTTCATGTTGCAATTTCGGGACAATGAGTGACAGACCACAGAGTGTATGCCCCCATTCAAAGCCGAGTCCTTACAAGCGAGCTGGGTTTTAATCTGACTGAGCCACCTGTGAGGCTCGTCAGAACTCCTGCCCACAGGGGCAGAGCTGGGCTTCATTACTGCGTCGCTGGTTCTGGCCCAGTTCCCCTCAAACCCCCCCCCCCCCCCCCCCCCCCCCCCCTCCCCTCCGCTCTATCTCTCCGCCTCTCCGATCCTCACCACCTCGCGGGCACGGTACAGAAATGAGAGCCGGCTGCCTCGGTCCTCCACCTCACTCCGTGGCCGCAATTTGTCATTTTTTCACACGAGATGAAGCGTTTTATGAAATGAAATGAGTTTCCCCTAAAACGAAGCGCCACAAAAGCTCCGTGATTAATTTGCTTGTTAGGCCATTGCAGCTGTCACCTGTGGAAGACATCTGGACAGCAGATTGACTAATGCCAGCGGTAAGGCTGAAACAAGGCTCCCTCTCTCTCATAACTTACCCCGCAGTCAGCCTTTCAGTGAGCTTTTAAAGGCACGACTCGATGTTTGAAATAGCCCCATTTTGTGGGGCAATTAATAGGCATTACTTGTGATTGACATGGTAATTAGTTGCATTAATGTGGTCATAAGAGGCTTTGTACGGGGGGGGGGGTGCACTGGACGGATGCGGGGCGGGTGGCGGACATTTAAAAAGCCAGGACTGAGCAACGCGACCTCACTTAAAAACTAATTGTCCATTCGATTACCACCACTTTCTTTTGGACAGTAATTTTGTCAGAAATGGCACGGCCACTGTAGCCGAGTGTAATTCCAGCTTTTAGATAATGCACTACTTACTCATGTGAGAAATATAAACACAGGGTGTGAATGGATGTTTTTATGAGGTTTTTATGACGTGTTTTCAGAAGGCCATTATTGCCATACAGCAAATCCACCTTGTGCCGTGCATCGGACATGTGCACGCGCTCACGCCAGCAAAGGGCTGTCCATAATGCTAAAAGGGATAACCCTGAAACACCTCTCACTGAGACTTTTTTGTGCACATTTTAGCTCAATGTTTTTAGTCTGACAGTCCGATAAACCCAAACCGCGTTCAGGTGAGTTCTCTTCTCCTGTGTACCGTGCAATGTCCAGAGTAAAATGGAGAAATGTAAAGTTGACAAGGAAAACTTACCGGTTACATTTAAACGGAACCATAAAATGACCAATGAGTTCTTAACTCGCTCCACGTGTGACCGGCGACATATTGTTTTGGACAACATGGACTGGCCTTGTTTCTCCTGAAAGTCCGACTGAGTAATTGTTGCCGAGAAACACACGTAATTGAATAGCTGGCGGAGCAATTACAGGTTCACCCGAATTAGTTTCGCTCACTCATTGGATTTTTACATGAACGCTAATTCAGTAGTACCTTGCCTTCATTCCTTCATTGATTGGTCTGTGGCAGCACAACCTCCAAGTTGTAAAGTGGCTGCTCACAACCACATTACCTCGAAAGAAAGAAATGTAAAAAAAAAAAAGTTGAAAAAAAAGGCTGGGAGTGATGCAAAGTGTCTGTGATTGCATTGTTCTCTCAAACACTTTACTAGGGAAGGATTTACACTGCAAACCCAAAAGGTTTCATTTTCCTCCTCGCCTTGGGCTTTTTGAGGTCTCGCAGCCCATCATAGCACACTGACTCATGTCGTGGTGAGCGCAGGCTTATTTTTTAATTACTGGGGAATTAGAGGTTGGTTTATTTGTGTATCCTGTTTAATACGGAAATGTTTCTTCGAAGACCAAGGCTTTGTTGGCATAACTGGTGTTCAGTAAATTCAAAAACACAACACAATACTCTGAGATTCAGGCTCTTTTGAATGGCATCAGATGTCTCCTGTCTTTTTACTGTGACCAATTTCGGTGCATCGTATAACTTGGACATTCCCGGGGAAAGAGACAGAGGGAGTGCACCCTGCTACTGTGACAATAAACTGCAATGCAAATACATCACCTAATCTGAATCTAAAGGAAAAAAACAACAACAAACACACACACAGAATTGCACTTAGTTTGACTCGAAGATGTATTATGTGCTCACTTGTCCAAGAGTTACGAAATATGCCAGTATACGGTTCTCTTTCCTGCAACATTTAAGCAAATACATTTATTATAAATTATTCCTACATAGAACATATTTTGACAAACATACACACTTTTTAATTAAGGAATTTGTGTCTAATGCGTTTTCCCCTTTTTCCACCTCTCTCTCTCTCTCTCTCTCTCTCTCTCTCTCTCTCTCTCTCTCTCTCTCTCTCTCTCTCTCTCTCTCTCTCTCTCTCTCTCTCTCTCTCTCGGCCTGTTACATCACAGATGAGAGGTTCTAGGTTCAGACCTCTGGGTGTGGAGCTTGCATGTTCTCTTTGTGCCTGCACGGTTTCCCCCAGGGCACCCTGGCCTCTTTCCACAGTCCAAAGACATGCTGGTTACATGACACTGCCGACTCTAAATTGCCCATAGGTGTGAATGTATTTTTGTTTGTCCCTACACAACAGACAGCCAACCTAGTGTATCTCACCACTCGTCCAGCGTCAGGTGGGACCAATGACTTGCTATTCTCAAAGGAGACCGAGTTGGCTTTTTCCAAACAGCTGCATTTACCAATTAGCCTTCATCCACCTATTGTCAATCGACAAACATCGTTTTTGGTTCTATGCTTCACCTCAAAAGATTTGCTCACAGTAACGGAACACTGATTTCATTCTCAATTTGATAATAAGATTGTAAATTTTCCGCCATATTAACATGGAACAAATATGAAAGACAACTCTTCATTGCACGCATAACATTAGTCAACAGGAAGACTTGTTGATTCGCTTTTTCATTTACCATTTATTGGGAAATATTGTCATTAAATCTGGATGAGAGCATGTGATTGTGGTTTGCAAGTGCAGTTCAGTTGTTGGATTTTTACATTCATTACATTGAAACGCAGCAGCGTTTGTGTTACTGTTTACCTCAATTGTAAAATGTGGTTGGTAATGTAGGGTAAAACATGCTGTCCAAGTCACATAATCAAGATACTTTGACGCTCTTCATACACCAAACAGCAAGAAGGAATGAAGGACAATGTTTAGGGTAAATTCACTTAACTCCAACATGGTAAACATGTTGCCTCTCTGAACCCTTTAAGTCATTTGAGACAACTGAGAGACGAAATCTTGTCCCTCCCAGCTACTTCAGCAGCTTCAGCACGTTTAGCCCATTTAGATATATAAACACACTGTGGCATATTGCCAGGACACCTGTGTTTTCAAGATCGAATGCGCCACCACATAAAAGCAGCAATTTCAGCCAAACGCACACTTCATTCATACACATGCATGTCTGCAAATAGACAGAACAGAGGCACACGTGCAAAGACAAATACACACTTTGCACAACAATGGCCATCACAGGGCTATTTCACTAATCCCCAGCATGTATGTTTAATGGTGAGGGGCCCAACAGGAAATGATCGGTAAATGAAACGAAGCAGCGGGTTATTGCGTACCACTCTGGTGTCAGCCCAGGCCTCACCGCCATTAATTTTATTGTAACTCATTTCTGCAGCCAGAGTGGAGCAGGAGTTAATGTTTCCATTCCCCACTCCTGTTCTGCATGACAAATTGTTTTAATAAACATATACTGGGTCATAATAAAGTAATAATAATCCTACCAGTCACCTTATATCACTGCAGTTAAATTTTCCCACAAGCCAACCCTGGTTACAATGACAATTACATGGTAGCCAATCCTCAGCCAGGCAAACACAATGGGCAGATTTAATATAGTTTGTAAATATGATTAGTGTGCTGTCATGTTATTGGAATCTAGTATTTACATTTCTCTTTTGGCCTTTTTACAGTACAGGATCTGTTTTAAATAAAGCTTTTGCTCCCCCCACCTCGGCTCTCTTTCCTCTACCACAATGCCTCCCCTTGCTCCCCTTCACAATGTAATGAAAAACATTGTTGACCGTTAATATTCCACGGATCAATCACCATTTTTAATTTTGTGGATAAATGTGCTATTGTGAAACCTTCAAAGGTCTTTCCCACCTTGCGTGTGTGTGTGTGTGCGTGCGCGTGTGTGCGCGTGCGTGCGTGCGTGCGTGCATGCGTGCGTGCGTGCGTGTGTGTGCGCGCGTGCATGATTCGTGCGCATGTGTGTGTATTCACCATGTGTGCTGTTTTTGTGTGTCTGAGGTCTGGTCTCCTAGTTGTTGTTAGTGAGATGGGAGAAAATGTGTTCACGTAATGGCTCATGGTTATTTGCAGGGGCAATTTTATGCTACATTTCAATTATTGCCTGAATTTGTTTTTAGTACCTGAAGACATTGCTCCTTCCTGCAATTTACGCACAACATAAATGGTTACATTACACACAGAACGCCAGCGTGGTATGTGAAGTGTTTTTAGAGAACTCTTGGAACTTGTCGGAATGAAAGTAGTAACTACAGGACGGTATGTGCTGCTGATACCGCCAATTTTGAATGAATTGTCTCCTTATGCTGTGAGACATTATGGTGGACTAATTAAAACAGAAACTTCTTGTCAGTATTGTATATCAGTGTGCACTTAGGTTGGAGTGCTTTTCATCTGGAGAGGTTTTTCAAGGTCTGGGCGAGGCCTCTTAGTTGCATTAAAGGGGAAGTTTAATGAAAAACAGAAACACTTTAGACAGCACTGTGTATCCAAGTATGTGACTACATGTCAACTGTTCGGGTAACACCCTTGTTGCAGTTTGTGGACAGAAATGTCCATAAGTGGTTTGTCATGAAATCACTTTGACTGGCCTCGCACAGATCTCCCTCGCATGCGGAGTGAGCTGTTACATATATTGTTAGATAACTTGAACGGGCGACATAAGTGAAGAATTTGCTTTTGTTTGGATATGTCTGGTTTTCTTTCGTTGGTTGACGTCTGCACTGGGACGATGTTTAACTTTGCCAGCCGACGATGATAAAAACAAATCTGACGTAACAGCACTGTGGCTAAGGTTTAGCCTCAAAACATATTGACTGTCGTTTTAAAAGGGGAAACAAAAAAGCAATCTTAGGTTGGACATTGTCGCTTTTCCAAATCACCCGACTTCCTTCCTTATTCCTGCCTATAAGTATACGACCGCCTAAATAACTTGTCACTCCGACATACTTTCGTGCTTATTTTGATGTGTGACGTTTTGGCGTTTTAGCTGGACTGACTGCTTTGGTCCTTTTCGTGGGAGCCGTGAACTTGCCGAGAACAAAGGACGTTCAAATACAAGACCAAACCTCACCCCGACCTGGTGTTACCATCAGAGGCGTCACAACGGGGCAGGCAAACTAGGCAATTGCCTCGGGCCCCGAGCTCAAAGGGGGGCCCCCAAAGACAGCTGTTTACATTGGTCCACAGCAACGACAGCCTGAAAGCCCCTTAAATGACTTGCCATGATGGGGCACTGCAATGACACGTTCAGGAACCCCCTTGTAGGGGGCCCCATGGTACTTGCGCGCTGTCAAGAGCTTGAAACGTCCCGGGTTACCACGCATCCTGTTAACAAGGGAGCAGAATACAGGTCCCGAGTAGAAATATTCGTGGCTCTTAGGCTTTGCGGTATCATCCTTTTCTGGGGCTGTGGTGGGGCTGGTATGTGCGGTAGTCTGATCCTCTGTGAAGTTGAGGGTTTGGGCTTTGCGTTGTCTCTAGGCCTGCCTGTCACAGCTCAAAGCAACGCACTAATTGTTGTCAAATGTCAAACCGGATTCTGCTGGACACCCTTGGCACTCGCATCAGGAGGACAGAAAAAAACAATAAAAAAAAAAACAAACATTTTCTACTCTTTGCCGATCCTTCAGATGGAAGCCTTTTGCTGGCTCACTCCTGCTGGTAGTGGCCTCAATTTTCTTGTCCACGCACCACCAGCCTATCTAAAAACCAGAGGGACATGAAAGGGCTCTCACCGCCACATACATGCCATGGACAGTTGAATGAAATATTTATTTATGAAATCTAAAAACATGTATTCACCCTTGACTTTAGATACCGGGAACATTGACTTCTGAAGAACTTTGTCGCCGCCGGGGCCAGGCCCTCCAGTGAGTCATTTATGAGGGCTTAAAGGAATGTCTGCCTATTTATTCAAGTGACTATTTGGCCCCTAATTGTTCATCTCAGACTCTTTTTTGATTTGATTCGGTGCTGAAGACATGAAAACAGTCAAAGGCCAGTTCTCCTTAACGTCCTTGAGTAACAAGGCAAGATCGACGTACGGGCAATCTTGTCCCACAGCTCTGATCCCATTGTTGTCTTGCTGTGACAGTATAGAAGTTGGCGGCGTTTGTTTGTGCTGTGGTTTTAGTTCTCGTCACCGAGACCAATGAAAATGAAACGCAACATATGCAAATTAATTCAGATTTCTGCAAATTGTATTCCATGCTGCTATCTAGTTCTGTGTTGGTTTCGAATGTGGTGTCTTGTGTTTTCACTTTACCATTTTTGAGAGATTAGAAAAATTGCAATTTGTGGAGGTATTATCATCTCAGGCCATTTTTCATTAGTTTCTCTTGCAGTGAACACCACCTGTAAGGAAGCAGGGGCAGCGCCACATTATTCTTCAGAGAGCAGACTGGAGGGGCAATATGTCAGAGGCTTGATATGTGATTTCAAATTGTAAGATATTGGATTTCTGACAGAAACTAATGTGGGGTTTGTGAAATCCCTGAAATAAATATGTATTGGATCTTTTTTTCCTGTCACTAATTTGCCCGCTACATCTTTCTTTGGAACCCTTTTTGCCCTTTCCTTTTTTTTTTCTTAATGTGGATATTGATACAAACCAACTGTTGTTATTATTTATCAGCAAATAGGCGAGTTGAGACAAGATTCTTTTTTTGACTTTCTTGACAGTGCGAGCCGTTGTTGTCCGACTTAATAGATGACCTCCCGTCTTGGTACCCTCTGCATGCTGCTATATGGCACCTTATACCGACCCTTTTGAATGGGTTTTGTCATACAGGTTAGCAGCATTCTTGGTGATGTTTAGAAATTAAAAAAACAAATCTGATTTCACCTTGACCAGTAGCTAGCAGGAAGGAAGGGGAGCATTCCCTGAATGGTAGAAAACACGGTGACATTGAGATCCTCTGCATGAAATTACCTGGTTCTTTCATTAGATTAAGTATAAACTCAATGCTTCCCACTTAATCTACAGGAATTTAAACTCGGCATCTTGACATTCAGGAAAACTAGTGAAGGAGAGAGCTTTATGGGACCTCCCTGAAGGGCAGGCATAGAAGAGAGGCAACCAGAGATGGTAATGTAGCTGTGTGTGTGTGTGTGTGTGCGTGCCTGTGTGCGTGCCTGCGTGCCTGTGTGCACGCACCCCCCCACGCCCCGCGTGTGTGTTTGTCGGTGGGGGTGGGGGGTTGTTCAGAGGTACTTGAGGCAGTCAAGAACTCATTTCAAACCCCAATCCCAACCCTCTAAGTCACTCAGTCATCTCTCCTTACGACTCAATACTGAGGACTTGTGTATTTCTCTCTGACTCTCTATGTAGCTCTTCATTATCCGCCAAACTCAACACAGCCCCTCTGCTCAGCTCGCAGTGGTGCAGTGGTGAGGGCCCTCTTTGTCAGCCCCGGCTCAAACAAGCCGCCGCCCCCGCCCTGTGCTTTCCAACATGGCTGGAATGCCTTCCTGTTAGTTTAAGTCTCATCTCGACTAATTAATATTTTTGCTTATAGCTGCTGCGGCTCCCGTGGGAGGCCCCTTAATTAATCATTTATAAATCTACACAGCCTCCCAGTTTATTAGTCTCTGCCTTTGGCGTTGGCTGACTGCATTGGGAAACCGCAAATGATTAGTTACAGGAGTGAAAGCTTTTTTTTTTCTTCTCTCCCTTCCATCCCTCCCTTGTTTGCAACTGATTAGGGCCTCACACAGACGTATTTCCACAGCCCTGCTCTGCACTTTAATTCATTCGGAGCACCTGACACATGATTCACTCTCCCAGCCTCTCTGATCCTCTGCCTGTTGTTTGAACCAGTGTTTTTCCCCCCTTGCTACGTTGAGTCATGGTGATCAGTTAAGGCTCGGTCTCAGCCCGGTCAAAGCAGAAGGCACGGCACCAAACATGGAAGACGCAACGCATACCACTGGAAATCCCTGGACCACGGTGGAGACAGGGTGATTTCTGGTCCGTCTTTCGGGATCAGGTGGAGGGCGGGTCTTGTGACGGGAGCAAAATTGCCGCGACAATTAATTCCTGAGAGCTGAAGACTTCAAGCCATGTCTTCACCGCTAAAGCTGTCGCGCTTTTAATTGGAAAAGAGGTAATATTTCCATCAGTTTAGCAGAAAAATAAATTAACCGAACCAGCTGAAAGCAGCGTGGGAGGTTTCTTCATAACGTCTGTGCGCTCTCAGGGAAGAACGCCTCATGCAACAGGGTTCCTTCTTCCAATTAGACCTCCGCTGGCTGGCTCACACCAGCCTCGCGCTGCTCTACATTCCACCTTATTGCTGCCTTTTTAGCCCTTTTATCATCAAAGTGACTGCACTTTACTTTGGCACATACTGTAGGTAAAGATAGAGAAACCCTCCCAGAGAGATGGACTAATTACGTTGTAAGAGTCAAACTGTGCAGCTCTCAATGGCCCGCTACACATCCACCGGTGGTGGCTAATCCTAATGTTGAAATGATGTGCTCGTATTAAACCACACTGCAGAGGAAATGTGGCTTAAATGTATAATATAACTGCAGAGTCAGGCCCTCTAGCCGGAAAAATGGCATTACTTGATTAGCGTTCGTTTCTGTTCCCACGAGGCCCCGGCTCCCTGTCCAAACACGGCGAATGTGGTTTGCGCCTAACTGGACTTGGTGGGCCTCATCACAGAGTTATTTGTTAATCAGCCCAGCAGCACACTTCTCTCACAGATAACACGGGCGGAAAAAAACATAATCATATGAGAGTGCGGGAGGGAGCGAGGGAGAGGAGCTTCACAGGCAAGGTAATTACATTCGCATTCGTATACATAGTGACAGCAAAATGTGGGGCTGTTTTTGTCTGCATGAGGACCAATTACTTTTATTGAAATGTGTTGCAATTTCCCATTTTTTCCAATAGTGATGGGTCTATTACTAATGCCTAGGAGACTAACTAGATCAAAGGGGAAGTAGACAGTAGAGCTCCCATCTGCGCTGAATGCAGACAGCAGCTACAGCGCTGTCCTTACCGCATCCGTCGACGGTGTCGTTATTCTCCTATAAAACCATTCGATAATAAATGATCCAAGTTGTGAATTGTAATAGGATTACACCAGAAACCCCACCTCTACAGCCCAAAAAAAAAAAGCGGAAGCTAGTGAAACGCTGCGTTAGGAGTACAGGTCAAAAATCATAGAAACGGTGTTTCTATGGAGCACGGCATAACCTAAACATTCAACCGTTTCAAAAATCGCTCCGTTTTCAGGGTCACGGGAGCATTAGAGTGAACAAATGCTTGCATGGGTACACAATGGGCCTCCACACACAGACTCAGTGACAAATATATGTTCTACCATTTACATGTAAGAATGTACAAAGTGCATTTTGAAGGACTTCAATAACCATGCTGTTTGGGCCCAGGTGCCTGAAATGACACTTAGACTCATTTGTTTTTCCACATACAGTACATCTTTTTCAATATCAACCAGGTCAACTGTCTACATATACAAATGCATTTGGAGATACTTGCAGATATTGGAACATTTTTTTAGACCTTAATCTTAATAGATCCAGGCTCGAGACAACAAACAATTGAATTACTCAACTTCTAAACTCAGTTCTTCTCTAGTCTTTGAAACTCGGCAATTTGTACGTTTGCTTTTAACTTAACTTAGGCCATTGTATTGCTCAATACAGAATGAAGGCTTTCGCACACAACTGGAATAACCAAGAGCAATATCCTTTGGAGTGCTGCTTTCTTTGTGCACTTATACCCACCTTTTCCATTATTTCTTGCTCTGTATTCACCTAAATTAAAACAAATTAAATATTGAATTGTTTTTATGATTGAAGCTGCTTGTTTGTGCAGTAATGAAACTGTTATCACTCCTACGAGCTATTTGGTTGGGAAATTGCTGCGCCACGAACCCGACACATTAGAAGCCATGATGTGTTTTTGAGGAGATATAAGGTAGCACGTGCGAGTGTGTTGTCACTCTGACACTACTTATTCATACACTGATAGCAGAAGACCTCAGGCGCGTTTCATGAAGTGAGTTCATCATTGTCAGATGACAAGACCAAAGGGTAATTGCCATGATGAAACGGCACAATCCAAAGCGGCGTATAAATTATGTGAGCTAGGATGAGAACATTGTCTTAAATTAGGATAGGTGCTGAAGTATGAGCAAGATAAAACAAATTATAATTTGGAAGAAATCCTTTGTAAAGATTATTAAAAAAATATCCCCCTGAAAACCATTGACTATCGGTGAATATCAAATTGTGGGATTAATGACATTGTACACTGCTGATATTTTACAAATGTTCCATGTGTACATTTGTTTATAAAATAAATTAATTACCAGCAATTATGTCCTATTATTTTCAGAAAACAGTATATTCAATAAAAATAGCTAAGCAGAAACAGGACAACTTGGAATATCATGAGAGTATGTCTTGCCCAGAGAGAGAGGATAATGTAGTCATTATTTTAACAAGGTTCAAAAGGTATTGGATAGACCTTGTGGGTAAACTGGATGACAGGAGTGAAGAGCTGGTGGTGAGGGGGTTGTCTGAGGGCCAGTGCAATTTTTGACTAAAACAAAGCTTCACAGCATTAGTCACACATGCAAGTGTCCATATACCATTGGACTTCTGCGGATATACAGTAAAAAAAAAAAACAAGAAAAAGAAAGGGAAGAGACGTCTGAGTGATCGGCGAGTCATTCCTCACGACTGATGGTTACGGAAAAGAAGACGGAGGAACTTTAAAGCTTAGGATTTGTGACATGATGTCCAGTGCAGTTGTTCTAATCTGCTCTAATAGAATCCTGATTTCTTTCACTTGGAGACGAGAGTCTCTGTGATACGGTTTTCCGGCGTCATCCGGGGTTGTGGCCATCTCTGATAAGCCACAGCAACATCAGCCATAAAGACAATAACAGCCAGTGTGCGGTTGCTAAGCTTTTGCAGCGTAAAGACTAAAAAGGAGCCGTAAGATGTTCTCATTCAACCATTTCCGTTTTGAATGACATTTTGACAATCGTTTGATAAATCAATCTGGATTTATTTGATATAGAATTAATCTCCTTAGTGTCAAATGTGAAGATTTTCCTTTTTTCTTTGTGATGGTA